>PVKA01036818.1:0-21485 GCA_004027165.1 Ctenomys sociabilis
TCTACAAGTATCTTGTTTAATATTTTGGGGTCTTCATGTCATCTATAAATAATGATAATTTCACTTCTTCCTTTCCTATTCTTTTTTTTTTTCTTTTTCTATATTTTAGGGAAGGGTCATCAGCGTATTCATGGTCTCCCTATGTAAAACAGACTCAGAGTGATTCTCCTGTTTATAACCTCCCAAGTGCTGGGATTACAGGGTACCCTGGGAGGCGGAGCCAGCACAACATGCCTGGGTTTCAAACACTGGCCACTCTGCTCTGCCTAAGTAGCTGCTTTAGTCTGCTGAACTATCAGGTAGGCCTTACTTTCCTATTCTTACATCTCTTTTTTTCTCATTGATCTCGCTAATGTTTCACTCAAACTCTTTTGCAAGCTTGTGATTGAAATTTTAAGTTCCTGTATATCTCTTTGACTCTGATTCACGTGATCTATCTTTCCTGTATTGCTCATTTAAGGAATCCATAGCTTTTCTAATCTCCTCTATTATTTTTTTTTATCAGTGTCTTCTTGGGAAGCAGTTATAATTCTTTTGCTTCAGTGTTTATTTCTGATGTGATTTCCTGTATATGTTTCTGCATTTGTTTCTTTATTTCAGATGCTCTTAATTCAGAGATTTCTTTCTTCATTTCAGAGATCATTTCTGATTCTAATTCTTGTATATCTTCTGCTGTTGTTTCTTTACTTCAGACACTATTAATTCAGACATTTCAGCTGTGCTATTTTCCTCTGCATTTGTTGTGGGTAGGGTTGGGACCTGAGATTTCATTTTGCTCCTTCTCTTTGTCTTTTTGTATAGCACTGTCCTCTGACTTTTGGTTTAGATCTTTCTTTCAGTTATAACCTTACCTCCTACTAAAATTTGGGTGCAGATCTACTTATTTTGAGTTCCTCCAGTTGTGCCTGGCTTTTTTCTGGCTACTGTGTTCAGCTCATCCCTGCTACAGCCCTTGGAGGTGAGCCTGTTTTGCCCTTCTGGCAAGATATTCTGCTACTGGATTAGCTGGAGGGTTTTGGGCCCGCCATCTGCAGGGACTTCAGCTTCAGAGTTTCACCCCAGGCTTGTATGCCAAGACTTGGCTGGCTCTGGAGGGGTCCAGCGAGCACAGAAGAGCACAGATGCTCTCCCACACAGTCACTGGTCCTGGTCCAGTGTGGGTTTGCAGGAGTCTGAGAGCATAGTGGAAGTTCTCACTCAGGAGGCAGGGTTGGGCTTGCTCTGGATGAGTGGAAGGGTCTTGAGAGAAATGTGAACTGTCTCACTCCTGTGGCTGGCCTGAGTTTTGTTTGGATAAGTCCAGCGGGCTCAGGGGAGTGCAGAAGCTCTCCAACACATTCAGAGTGCCTGGGCTTGGGCAGGTCTGGAGTGGTCCTGAGAGCATGGAGGAAGTTCTGATCCACAAAGCAGGCTTGGGCTGGCTCTGGAGGTGTAGTGGGGTCCTGGGAGCGCAGTGAATGGTCTCACTGAAATGGGGAGCCTGGCCTTCCTTTAGAGGAGTCCAGCAGTGGCAGGGGAGCACAGAAGCTCTCCTACACACTCGCAGGGCCTTGGTTTGGGTGGATCTTGGTTTAGTTCTGTTATTTCTATATTGATTTTTTCTGCATAGTTATTTTATCTCTTTTTGAAAAGGGGAGATAATGTCTCCCATTACAATTATGTTATTGCTCATTTAACTTTTATATCTATTAAAATTTGCCATATATAGTTGTTTCCCTACTTCTGTACATATACATTTAAGATTGTTATCTCTTCCTCTTGCAGTTTTCCCCTATCAAGTATATAATGACCTTCTTTATCTCTTTTGGTAAAGCTTGGCTTGAATTTCATATTGTCAGCAGCCACAATAGCTACTACTGCTTTTGTTTGTGTTCGTGTGGCATGGAGCACTGTGTCACATCCTTTGACTCAGTATACCAATTCCTTTTGAGTTCCTTGTGTTTTTTTCATAGAGCATATTGTTGGATTTTTGTATCTTGATCCTCTTTACCAGTCTGCTTCATTTGATTGGTGAACAGAGGCCATTTACATTGATGGTTATAACTGATGTACATATATTGACTTATCTTTGTCATGGTATTTTCTTACTGTAGGTTTCCTACTTTTCCCTTATATATAATTGCTTGCTCTATTTGGTAGTTCTGTTGTACTTGAATTTGTGGTCTTTTTTGTTTATTTGTAGAATATCCATCAGCATTTGTAGGGTTGGTTTGGTGGGCAGGAATTTCTTCAGTTGTTCTTTGTGGTTGAAGTATCTTACCTCACCATTAAATCTGGTAGATAGTTTTGCAAGGTATGTTAGTCTGACTCCTGCTCTCAAGTTGACACCTATCAGAGTTATATTGTTTTTCTTTGCATCATCTTTCAGCTGTTGATTTGTTATTTCCTTGTTCTTTGTAAATTTTGAGAAATCTTTCATCTCTCAGTCACTAGTTGCAATGTTCTTTTCAAAGTCTGAAAGTCTATGTTTAGTTTTGTTTAAGAAATTTTGACAGCTTTCAATGAAATTTCTAATTTCCTAGATATCCATTTGAATCAGTTCCATGCATTCCATTCATTTTCTTTATTGTTCATTCAATGTTTCCATCATTTTTCTACTCTTTTTTTAATATATGTCTTCGTTAGACGTGCTGAGCAATTATTTCATGTTCTTTTGTCATTTCTTTCTTTTTTAACCAGAGAGATTATTTGTTATTAGATTTTTTTCTATATCCTGATGGAGCTGTTTCTTTATTTCAAGGGTTACTAATTCAGAATTTCAGGTGTGTGACTACAAGTTATTTTATGCTGTCGTTTGCTGGATTTATTCTGGGTGGGCTGGAGATCTCAGAAGGCCTTTTTCTCCTTTGTTTTGGCATTTTTCAAGCTCCTTGTATTCAGCCAGCCTCAGGAAGCAGCACAGGTGGGCAGGGCACTGGTCAGTCAAGTTCCTGCACAGTGAGGGTGGAGGGAGTAGGCTTCCCAAAGGTTCCAGTCTTTGTGGTTCAGTATGGCTTCCTCAGTGGTAGGGAGGTGGTCTGCAGCTCAGCAAGGCTCTAACAAGGAAGGGTGGCAGGGAGGGCTCATCAGGCTCTGCAGCTGTCTGGGGTTCACCTTCCTTTTGAGAAGTTTGTCATGTAATTTAAAAAAATCTTTTATTTTATTATTTGATACTGGGTTTCACTATGCAGCTTGGGCTCTTAGTGATCCTCTTGTCTTAGCCTCTCCAGCGCTGGGATTACAGGCATGCGCCATCACACTCGATTTCAGTGGCCAGCATGGTATGCCTGGGGTTCTGGGGCCACCACATGATATGATACTGGGGATCAAACCTGGGTCCTTGCACTTGCCAGGCAGGCACTTATACAGCTGAACTATATACCTAGCCCCTGTCCTGTAATTAAATCTCCTCTGAGTAACCATTCACCAGGATGATCAGAGTTTTATCATCATCCATATTTGTTATTCTCTGCCTCCATCCAAAGCTAAATGTTACCTAAGACTCTAAGAGTCTTAAATTGTATTGTGGCTCAACTTTTCATCCTACTGTCATTGCTCTTTAAGGCATTCATCATCCAAATCCACACGTTTCTCTCAGAGAGGAAAAATTATGTCATTAGTCAGCCATGAGTGTGGTGTCTTTGTCACACTGCAGACTTAAGGCTTCTGTGTTTGTGGTTGTAGCAGGTAGACTTTCCAGGTCAAACTCTTGTATTTTCCAAGGAAACAGAAGCTGAGTTGGGTGTGGGTCTTACAAAATCAGCCCAAATTCCTACCCATCCTCCTCCCAGGTTTGGGGATCTCCTCCTCTTTCAAGTATAGACAGAATATTTGGTATCTATGTGTCCTTACTTCATCACTCATCCTTGAACACATTTCACTTTCCCTTCACAAGATCTTTACTTAGAGCATTGCTTTCTCTTTCACTGAGTACATAGTGCAGTGTATGTTTATCCCATTGAATGTTGTCACCCAGACTATGCTTCATGCGTGAAGATCTCCTGTGCCCCTGGGCACAGCACAAGTGCTCAGTGGATGCTGGCTGGTGGCTGTGGTGCGCATGTGCTACCCATCCGGACTATGTTCCAGACTCCTTTCACTCCACATTGTGTTCTGTGCCTGAGAGGCTAAGTGATCTGATAAGGTAGTGGCTTAATCTACAGAGGGGACCCTAGAAGGAGAGGATATAGGTTGAGGTTCTATTTTATTGTCTCCTTCCTCCAGAGCTTTGGTGGTGGCAACCTCACTCTGCCAGTTTCATTGTCTTTTTCTTCCTTTCTTTCCTCTTGATTCTTCAGGTGTGGTGAAGTTTCCCACTGATTAGAATCACTGATACTGATTCTAAAGCCCTAGAATATTGTCCTGTCTTTTGCTGCTTTCCTCTCCTTGAATAGAAGTTCCTGCCCTCATTCTTCTTATAGGTTTTTGCAGTTATTGGACTGAATTATGTCATGGGTCACCAGAGTGATGAATGTTGAAGTCACTTATTAGTTCATTCCCACATCACCAAAGATAGCCATGAACTGATAACACAACCAATAAAATGGCTCTTGGAAACACCTCAAAATTTTCTCTTTGTTCTTAAAAGTGAGCAACTTATAAAAGTCCTTGTCACACGGCAAACTTAAGATTGCTATGTTGGTAGTTGTAGCAGGTAGACTTTCCATTTCAAACTCTTGTATTTTCCAAGAAAACAGAAGCTGAGTTGGAAGTGGGTCTTAAGAAATCAGCCCAAATTCTTACCCATCCTCCTCCCAGGTTTTTGGATCTCCTCCTCCTTCAAGTTAGACAGAATATTTGGTGTCTATGCATCCATACTTCATGAACTTAGACTTGGACTCAGCACCTCACATTTGTGAGGCAGGCACTGTGCCACTGAGCTATCTTCCCAACCCCAAAAGTTAGATATTTAAAAAATATTTTAATGTCTTTTCTTTAAGGACATAATATTTAGTACCACTGTGTCCAGAAATAAAAACCAATAGAATTATAGAAAAATCTGGCATAGTTTTGGTTATGACTTGATTAAGTACAGAACTTCCTACTGCCAATTTTTTATGATATAATTAATTTATTACCATTTAAATTAATTACAATTAGAGTTTTGTGTCACATACAGCCACAAGAATGCTGCCTGATTCATTTCAACTATTCTTCACACTTATTTAATTTGAGTGAAAAGATTATTGATGATTAAAAGAATTCTAAATGTTCTATAGATACTATGCTTTTTCTCTTTCATTCTATTTTAAAGTTAAGACCACAAAATCGTAAAGAACATTTAAATATCTCTAAATAAAGAATTCTAAGATTTCAGTTTCATGTGGGAATGGCACACTTCTGAAATGAGTGTGACAGGAAGTGGGAAAGCTGCAATTTTAACATGTTTTAAATAGGGGTTAAGTTTTTCTTCAGAAAGTGAATATAACAAAATAACATCTATAAGATCACAGAAAAAATGCCACCACGCTTTTCTTAGAATTTCAGTTTTACTGTGGAAATTACAGAGTGTCGAAGGAAAAAGCTATTTGCTTATAGGCTGAAGAAGAATCAATTTTGGGAACCTTAACAACTTTTAGAACTCGTGATTCTACCAACGACTAATTTACAATTTTCCAAATGCTTGGGAAAATACCTGGCCTATTATCACTGTAATGAGATTATTTGTTTGTTATATTTACTGCCAGAAAAGAGAGGTAGTTAGGAGAGATAAATTTCTATCCTCAGCTACAGATCAGAGATAAAGGAGTCATACAGCTGAGATTTCCAGGAAAATCCCTGTTTTTGGTATGGATTGATTCATATACTTTCACTTCAGTGACTCAGGTATCACAGAATACCACAAATTAATTAGATGACTCATACATTCCATATTTTTCCCTGAAACTCTGTCATTTATCAAGAAATAATAGCAATTTTAGTATTCTCTATCATTCCCCAGAGCTCTGTATGATTTCATTCTTTCCAGTGCATTTGTCTTATACAGAGAAAACAAAGAATAGGTACCTCGAGCTGAGGAACTGCTACTGTCTTTACATCTCTTCTGTTTTCATTTTCCCTATTCTTTTTTCCTTTCAATTTTATGTGCTAACTCAAATAACTGTCATCCCATATGTGTCCAAAATGGTAGGGAGCAAAGAATGGATAGATGCTGGCTCTAAGAAATAGCTACCCCTTGTTCTGTTTCCCCAATAGAAGGGACTTTTTGATACCTGGGTAAAAATGTAGTACTAGCTATATATTTATCTTTTTTTCTGTGTAAATTTAAAAGGAAATTATTAACTGAACTCTATTTCAAGTCAGAATAAGTCACACAGACTACAGACAATAAGCTCTTTCAGGCATCTGTATATGATACACAGTGTTACCATTCCCTAGAGCAGTGGAAGAATTTATTTCATTCATGTACGTGAACTTTTCTTTTCTCCAGAGAGCATTTTGTTCATCTTAGCTCAATACAAGTTCAGAACATTGCTAGCTGTAACAATTTGTATGGTTTCTCCCCATACTGGGCTCACATTTTAAGCATCATTGAGTAGAAAATAAGTGCCAATAGAGGTATCTCAATTTTTCTAAAGGGGAAGAAGAAATAAGAGGGAGAAACTTGGAGAGATTAATACCCTCTAAAGTGATTGGCCCAACCAATCAACTATAAAACATATAACTATAGCTAGGTCTTAGAAGGCCAGTCCACTTACTTCCTGAGATCTTCTGTTTTCTTGTTTGCTTCTGATCAGTGATGATCCTTGTCTCACTATGATTCATATAAAGATCATAAAGAGTCTCCTGGCATTTAGAAAGAATTTTATTTTGCTCAATTTAGTGGTTGGCTGTGGCTGACTCTTAATGTTACAGGAAAAAGTCAAAGAACAATACTTTTTCTATTAAAGCCAAGGTTTATACATTAATTTTGAACTTCAGGATACCACATAGTGCTAAAGATAGAAGTTGGAGTGACAGTGACACAGAAACGAAATGAATAAAAATTGCCACTGACAGTAAAGGAAGAAGCAATGATAGGTAGTAAAGTCTTGTTCCTGAAAATTTTACAGCATTGTTGATCCTAGAGGAAACAGTAATTTAAGGTAGTTATGGATATAAAAAAATAAAATAAAAAGAAGTAAAAGCAATAATGTTGAAGTCAGATCCAGTCTATATGGAATGGTTATTTAATTAATTTATTTATTATTTTTGCATTTGGTTGTTGCAGGGTCTCACTACTCAGCTCAGACTCATGGTGATCCTCCTGTTTTCAGCCTCCCCAGTGCTGGGATTACAGGTGTTTGTCACTACACCCAGACTTTGGCCAGATCAGCCAATACTGAGGGTGGGGCTGGCATGGCATTTGGTGCTGGGATTGAACTGTGGTTCCTATGTTTGCCTAAACTCACCTAAGCAGGCACTTTAGTCCACTAAGCTATCTCACTGGCCCTATTATTTGGTTTAAAACTGTGAAGAACGCATTTAAGACATTGTTGAAAGAAAGATACTAACCTGGATGCAGTATAGATTTGAAATGGGATTACAGGTTCTTGATCTTGGATTTCTACTAAAGACAACGGAGCTGGTGCTATATGGACATTATGAACGCCAATTGCATTCAGTTTGGTTCAGAACCATTTTAAAGTTTGTTCTAAAAGTTCTAAGAACCCCAAAGTGGTACTCAGAAAACACAAATGCATATGTCCCTAGTCTCACAGAGGTGGGTGCCCTGCTGGGTATTATGTGGGAAGTTGTTTGGAAAATAATAAAATTTCAAGCCATCACATTTGCATCTAGGTCCTTGCTCTTCCTTTATTGCTTCTTGTATTATCTGAGAAAAACTTATATTCCCTTTCTTCTTTTCAGTTTTGCCATGTGTAATGTAAAATTATGATTACACTGTACTTAATTCATAAGTTTAATGGATTAAATGAAAGAAAGTGAAGATACTCTGTCAATATCAAGACAGACATAAGTGCTAAGACTTGCTCCCATTAGATTGGACTAATTCAGGAGAACATAGGCTTGCCTTTCTCTAATTATATGTGGTTATTTTTCACTGAGACATTTGATAACTTTTGCCATCAGGGAACTGGACAAAATTGAAAGGAAGGAAAAACTTGATTTTTTCTAATTTCCCTGTAAAAGTCTTGTATATACCATTGATCTCTGGAGAGTAGAGAAGATTTGAAGAGCTGTTATGAGCCTTGACACCGGAAAAGGCAACTTTGACTCTAACTGCAGCTCAGCCCAACTTTGTATAGAGAGCTCATAGACTAGGTTCTTACTTTGTGACTTGCTCACATTAAAATATGTTCATTATTATGTCTGTTACAGACCTCGGCTTTCAGAAGATCTTAAAAGGGCTTAGTATGAATGAGATCTTTTACCATGGTACGACCCATAGCTGGGAGCTGAATAAGTGAAGAAAATGGGAGGTGCTCAACAGGCCCAGTAATCCTTGATGGAGAGCTGTTGGGGTTAGGGATGCAGTATGCACACATCACCCCGGTGGCATCTAGGGGACAATTTCTGTCTCAATTACTCTTCTCTCATTGCTGTAACAAATACCTTACACCCAAAATGAAGGAAGGAAACGGTTATTTAGCTCACAGTTACTGGAGGTTTCAGTCTATACTTGGCTGGCTCCAAGGCAGACTAGCACAAGGCAGAGAGTATCCATTCATGGTGGAAGAACAAAAATGGCAACAGGCCAATAATGACAACAGAGAGAAAGTCTGTCTCTTTGTCTCTCTTATATAACATTCAGGCTCTTGGCCAAGACTGGGGGTAGTACGTCCATAATCCTAGCAGTACTAAGACCTATAATCCCAGACCACACATAAACCCAGCGGATCATGAGTTAATCACAAATGCTAGAAGTCCCTGCCTCATGACTGCATGAGACTTTGGGGGCATAACTAAACACAAACCGTAACACTTTCATGCATAAAGACATTGGATACACCATTCTAAGGTATGAAAGATTTGTTACTCAGTGTAGCCCAAGCTTGGGCAAGGGAACTAACACACCTTAGAATCTTAATATTGAATGGATGCATAAATGAGCTCTAGCTCAGAGAGTGGCGGTGGTGTCAAAATCAGCAGGAGAAAGAGGGTTGTCTATGTGTCTTGAATCAAACCCTATATTGTGACTTGCCAGACAGCAGCACTAGCAGAGGGAAGGCAGCAAGGGAAATTGAGTTTTTGTAAGGTATACTAAATAATTACAACAATAATATCAAGCCAGGGCATTTTGATTTATCATTTTGCTTGATGTTATAGTAAAAGGTTAAGCATATTATCACAAGTGTTTATAGTACAGCCACTATTATTACAGCTATTTTATGGACAAAGGTTTAGATAATTTTTTTAACCCAAGGTCACAAAAGTAGAATACAGTATAACTAGAATTCAAATCCAAGTTGGTTAGCTTCTGTCCAGTGCTCTTCATTATCATTGTGTAGGAACTGTTAACGAATGGCCTAAGGGAAAATAGAACTTTATTCTTAGAGGAACTTGAAATAAAATTCTGGTTAACAGAGCAAAAACCTGCTCTGAAGGGAAAGTACCAGAAACCCATTGCCATCAATAGAAGGTGTAAATGGAGGCTAAGTCTAGGGGCTGACTTCTGGACCTAGGACAAAGGTTCTAGGATCAGTTAGAACAGGACTTGTTTGGTCCATGTCTTAGAGCAGAGGGAACACATAGAAGATCAAAACCACCAGTTGCAGGGACAGAGGGCTTCTGGATCTTAAATTCATTTAGACATGTGCACTCTGAGCTACAAAATGTTTGGATTAAGTTAAGGTGTGGTGGCACATGTCTGGGATCTTAGAGATCTGAGATGATGACGCTGGAGGATTGCCAGTTTGAGTCCAGGGTAGGCAATTTAGTGACTTAGTTGACTTAGTGACATCCTGTCTCAAGAACTAAAAAAATGGAATTCAATGCAAAGACACTATATTCAGTCCTCATTTCCAAAAAATCTAGCAAGTAAGCAAGCAAACAAATAGTTTTATCTGTCCTTATAGGAGTCCCTGTAAACAGGTCTGTATCATTGCTCCTTATCTATAAATGCTTATTAGAAACAACAAAAGCTCTTGAAAATATCCACGTTTGGGCTGCACATCTGGCCAATAAAATTACACTCCATGGGAATGAAGTCCTTGCATTATTATTTCTTTAAAGTTTCTATAGTCAATTCTAATGTGCAACCAATGCTGAAAACCACTGGTGTAGATCAACATTTCTAATTATGTAAATGTTATGTAAATTTGGCCAAAGTTCTTAGGTGGTGTGTCCACATGCATTTATATATGTATTTATAATTACTTCTTTCTGATTACAGACTTGAAACAAATTCATGGTTAGAAACTTTTAAATTATAACAAAGAAAATATTAGAATAATCAGTTCATTTTACAAAAACACATTGCGTTGAACTTTAATTCAATTTAGACTTTCTAAACTTCAAATAAATTCTTTAAAGAAGGAGTATTTATCATGTTCTAACAATGCGACAGAATTCTGAAAGATTTGGCATAATGGGTGAAATGATAGTTAAAAATCTTTTCTGAATGCATACAAGAATGTCTGAGGAATGAACAGAAAGTATCAGCAATCAAAGCTGGCTAGAGAGGTGTGTGTTGGTCAGGGCAGTGCTACTGCTACTCTGGTGCCATGGTTGGGTTACAACTATGCAAAACGTTCTGGTCATCTGAAAGATACCTGCTGGAACCCAAGATCCTTAGTAAATTCAGGACTTGAAACCATATTTCCTCAGTAGAAAGGGATCTAGAGGTTGGAAGAGGGCAAGATACATTGTCTGTGTTTCCTGGATTCAAGGCTGGAGACAGTTGTTCGCTAACATTCTGTACCTAACATACGATTGATGTGCTGTCTCAGATTTAGCCTGCTTTTCACACCTCTGGGTGTTTTTGCAGTTTTCTCCTGGGGATCCCTGGTGGCTGCCTCTGTTGTGGAGCCCAGCTGTCAATACCTTATCAGCTGACATCTGCTGTGATTTATTCACCATCCACCAGAACCATAGGAGCTCTAGAGACCAGCAGAGTCCAATTCTACACAAAGAGACATGTCCTCCAACCATTCCCAAACTCAAAGCACATGCCACATTGTTCTGGAAATTCAAGTTTAAAGATTATCATAATTTGACTGCTGGTCTATAACACTGTGGTAAACCTTACAGGAGCAAAGTGAAGAATCCCTTTTAAGAAAACTCAGGTGAACTGATAGCAAATCTTGCAAGTTTCATAGATTCGACCACACAAAGCATAAATACACAATGCCAAAATTACACTGGACACACAGTAATCAGTCCACAAAAGTGTAAATCAGAAAATAATCTGAGTAGCTGTAATATACAAGACATTCTTGTCATTGAAATATTAACCAGGGAGTATAAGCTACATTTTGGGTTCCCTCTAGGAACTGAGTCTAAGAGACTGATGCAAATGTACTTATTGTATGTTATGGATGGTCTTAGAATACACAGGCAGATAATTTGGAAAGATAGAAAAGAGAAAGAAGACAGAAGACAATGTGTTTAAGCCAGTTACTGGACTTCGATATTCTTGGTAAATCTAGAAAACAGAGAGCACATTTTGGAGCCATACCTGCTGAGGCAAAGCTGAGATGTTTACTTACTCCCTGTCCTTTGGGTGCAGACTGCTTTGAGGAATTTGAATTTGCCTCACACATGGGAGGGGTGGGCTGATGGGGTGAAGAATAATAGAATTATGCAGAAGCTTGCAGGTGCCCAGCGAAAAGCCTTTGTCACATACAGGTGGGTGTAAAAGCACGAGGAGGGGGCATAGTGCTCCTAAGGGTGCTTAAAGAAATAAAAGTAGTAAAAACATTGAAAAGAAATGAACTGACAAGCATAATTTAGTGTTATTAAAAATGATCTAACATACATTTAAAGAAATAATATAACTTTGAGGTTAAAAATAATCCAGAATTAGAGTCTGAGTGGATGAATTAAATGATAAAGAAAATTGAAGAGAGGTTTAATAAAAACAAATAAATTTTTTAAGTCATATAAAATACACAGAGGAAGTACTGAATAGTAAGAACTGCAAAAGAAGTTTCAAAAAGGTCAAATTCAAAGTGAAATCATTTAAACATAGTTAAAGGGAATTAAAAAAAAACTAGAGAGAATGGAACAGAAGAACTATTCATAGAGATTTCAGCTCATAATTTTGTAGAATTAACAAATATTGAACTTCAGAGTCAAGAATATTCCCACAAGTTCAAACAAATCTAACAAGAATTTCACTTGAAACCCATACATATCTCAGAAACTTTTCTAAGAATAAAGTTTGAGAACACTGGAGACAGAGAGGTGGCATAAGTCATTAGGGACAAAAACTATAGATTTTTCGAGGGAACAAACAAATGGAAATACACTACCTCAAAAATGCTTTGAGAACATTTTCAACATAAATGAATTCATTACTAAATTATAATTTATATAAGAATAAAATCAAGTTATTTTCAAACAAAAATGAGGTAGTTTGTTACTATTAGTTTGCTATACCTCATTAAAGGTATCTCTACAAGTCTTCAAAAGGTGGAAATAGACCCCAAAATGAAGATGTCTTATATCAAATACTGAGAAACTATGGCCTGTGGTATGAATCTAGCCCGCAGCCTGTTTTTGTAACTTCACTGAGCTAAGACTACTTTGTTTTCGAAGAATAGATCTTTATATTACAAGTTTCAGGCTTCCAGGAAAGTTGAGCAAAGGGTAGAATTCCCATACATACTTTCCTACCACTACACTGATTTCCCATTAATATGATACACTTGTTAACATTGATGAGCAAATGTTTACTGTTTATGTATACATCCATGCATATGAACACACACACACACAGACATACACACATACATAACTATAGAAATTAGAGTGTGTACACAGAATATGTGTATACTATGTGTATATGTACATAACTATACATGTACACACATGAACTGGTACATCTTTCTGAAAAACTGACAACTTTAATACTATGTGTTACTCTTCCTTATTTCTGATATAGAAATTCCCTCAAGGATAGGGCTTTGTTATGAACAGAATGCTCTGGGCATATTTCAGAATGATTACTTTTTCCTTTCTCTTGCCAAAGTGGAACGAAGTTTTCTCCAATCTGGAATCCTGGCAATGAAACTCACAAAAATGTGGAGGCGCCCGAAGACCGGCCTGCAGGAGTTTTTAATTATCAACTTAGACACACTTAGCCTTCAACATTTTGTTAACTGTCATTCATATGTTCCTACTAGCTGTGGGTACCAGCTCCTGGTGGATTTCTACATTGACTCATCTTAGTTTTGAAGATAGCATGTTCTGTGTCCTCAGTTCTCTGTAGATCTCAGAAAAGTTGTAGATATTCAGTCTTTTAAGCTTTTTTCTTGATATGAAAATGAAAGTATAGCTCCAAATAGCTTTAAAAATCTCATTGGAAGTAATTTTAACCATTTATTTTTATTTTATTGAAGTACAAACATCAATGAGACAGTTTTAAGATACCTTGACAAGATGGATTTGATAAATTAATACATTTCAAACTGTTTTCATAATGTTTTGGTACTGTAGAAGGTGCATACATGATATTATATTTACAGATGTTATTATATAGCATATGGCTTTTATCAGTAAATTAAGAGTCTAGCTGTTTACGTATCTTATTTTTTATACCTGAATTACATCAAAGATTCAATAATTAATACTCCCTAACTTGTTATTTTCCTAGTGGTTATCCATAGTACTAGAAGCTGACATAAAATCCTGTCCAAACACTAGTAATGCAAATCTTGCCTCTCATAGAATTAGGTAGAAGCATGGCATATCTATCCCAATTGTACTGTCCATACACACATCATGATTCTTCCTTTCTATTCTCCCATTGTCATTCAACTAATTTAGGTGCCTGAACTTGACGACACAATCCAACACATTCCAGCATTCCACAACAATAGTGATTTATCTGAAAAAGTTGTCAACCATAGCCGTGTACAGCTCAACTTATTATTATAAGTGGATGTATACCTATTTTTATACGTTTCTGCTGGATGGTTAAGACCTACATAGAGCAAGACCTATATACCAACATATGAACTTTTTGTTTTTTATGAGGTCAGTGAAGTCTCCTCAGGACACTGTGCCTTATTCTGTAGATCCTTTGTCTGGGTTGTCCATGTGGATGAGTCACGACCAATGCTTGACCAGTTTGCTCTCTGTGAGACCCTAAGAGAAAGTTTTCTCTCCATGTGACTCTCCCCATGCACACTATAAAACTTCGATGTCTTTCCTCTGTGGCTCCATAATCTCCTATTTCAGAATATTTGAAACTCAACTGAGTTTCATGATGTTGTAGTACAGGTTCTCCTATGTCCTGAGTCTTCACTGACCTTGAAAGGCCAGGGCCAAAATGTTGGCTGGCCTTGGGGCTCTTCTATTTCTCTAATTTTGATCTATGAACTTAGGTTGTTAGCCATCCAGAAGAAAAGCTGATTAGTACCCTGCAGCATATGCCATTCACTTTGCCCTATCTGACTCAATTGTTTTTAGTTGTTGTTGTACATTTCCATTTGTATTTCTTCTTTTCGCTTCTTATACGACATTTACATGTGTGTCTGGTTTATTTCACTTATGAGTATATGATCAAGTGGCATCCACTTCAATATAATGCTTCAAGCTTAGCATTCTTAATAGCTGAGTAATACTCCATTATATAGAAATATGACATCTTTTTCAAACATTCATCATATGATGGACATCTTGATTGTTTCCAAAGTTTTTCTATCACAAATTGTGCTGCTATAAACATAGGTACACATATATCACTATAATACAATGTTTTTAGTTCCTTTGGAAAAATTCCCAGTAAGGGGATAGCCGACTTGAATGGGATTTCTAGTCCTACACTTTTGAGGAGTCTCCACACTGACCTCCACAAAGGTTGTACCAGTCTACATACCCAACAGCAGTGGAGAAGTGTTCCCTTTTCCCCACAACCTCTCCAACATTTGTTGTTGGTTGATTTCCTTATGATAGCCATTCTTTCTGGAGTGAGATGGTATCTAAGTGTTGTTTTTATTTGCATTTCATGGATGACTAGTCATGTGGAGCATTTTTTCATATATTTGTTCCCTTTTTTAATTTCGTCCGCTGAGAAGTGTGTATTTATCTCAGATGCCCATATCTGAATTGGGTCTTTAAATTTGAGGGCCCTGTTATATCTTAGTTCTTTATATATTCTAGACAGTAGACCTTTTCATGATTGCTTATTAGTTAGGATTTTTTTCAAAATTTGTGGGTTGTCTTTTTACTCTGTTGACAGTTTCTGTTGACATGCAGAAGGGCCTCAAGAAGTGTTGATCCCACTTGTTGATTCTTTCAAGTGCTTTCCATGCAAATATATGTTTGTTCATGAAATGTTTACCCACCCCTATGTCTTCAAGAGTTCCTCCTACTTTCTTTTCCAGAAAATTGAGTGTTTCTGTTTTAATGCTTAGATCTTTAATCCATTTTGGCTTTAGCTTAGTGCATGGTGATAGAGCTGGGTGAAGTTTTAGTTTTTGGCATGTAGAAAGTCATGTTTTTCAACACCATTTGTTAAAGAGGCTATCTTTCTTCCAGTAAGTATGATTGGCTCCTTTGTTGAAGATCAGATGGCTGAGTGTGTTCATAGATGCCTCTGCACCTTCTAATTTATTCCATTGATCCTTAGGTCTATTTTGTTCCCAATACCATGTTGATTTCATCTCAGTGGCTTTATAGTATAATTTCAAGTCAAGAATTGTGATGCCTCCTGCCTTGTTTTTATTGGCCAAGATTGCCTTTGCTATTCTAGATCGTTTGTGGTTCCAAATAATTAGGAATGATTTCTCTATGTCTGGGAAGTATGTTGGTGGCAGTTTAATAGGGATTGCATTAAATCTGTACAGCAATTTTGGGAGTATGGCCATCTTCACCATGTTGGCTCTTCCTATCCAGGAGAATGGAATATCTTTCTACTTTCTGTAATCCTCTACAATCTCTTTTCTTAGTATGTTGTAATTTTCCATGAAAAGATCTTTGACTTCCTTGGTTAAGTGAATCCCAAAGTATTTCATTTTCCACGGTGCTTTTACAAAAGGTATTGCTTCTATTGTTTCCCTTTCAGTGTGCTTGTTATCTGTGTAGAGGAATGCTGTTGCCATTTGACTACTGACTTTGTATCCTGAATTTCCATATCAGTTCTATTTTTGGGGTCTTCCAAGTAAAGTATCATGTCATCTGCAAATAGTGATAATTGAACTTCTTCTTTACTTATTCATATTCCTTTTATTTCTCCCTCTTTTCTAATGGCTATTGCTAATGATTTTAAACTATATTGAATAGGAGGGGTGATAGAGGATGTGGTTGTCTTGTACCTGATTTAAGAGTAAAAGATCGCCCCCGCCCAGCTCCTGAGACCCGCCAGAGACAGCGCGGCGGACTCCGCCATCCTGCTCCATCCCGCCGCCCCCGCCCAGCACCTGAGACCAGCCAGAGACAGCGCGGCGGACTCCGCCATCCTGCTCCATCCCGCCGCCCCCGCCCAGCCCGTGAGACCTGCCAGAGACAGTGCGGCCGACTCCACAATCCTGCTCCATCCCGCCCGCGCCCGCCCAGCCCCTGAGATCAGCTAGAGACAGTGGCTGACTCCAGCGGCCTCCTGGATCCCACGCCAAGCTCTCCCAGCGAGAGCGAATTTACAGGACTCACCAGGCTTCCCAGATCAGTGAGAGTGCGGTGAGTCTGAGGGAGAGCCTTTGGCTTCTTCCCACACGTGCTTCGCGGATCCCTGTCCCCAAACCCTCCAAGCCAGTGACTGGCCTGAAACCTCAGGACCCACTCACCAACACCTCCCCGGATCCCCTGACCTAAAGCCCACTGATTGAGTGGGAATTTCCCCGATTCTATGGGCATCAAAGGTCAGTGAGTGTAGAACCTCAGGCCCGTCGTGCCTGAGATACATTTCCCAGGGATTAAGCTGCCCGTCACCTCCCGTGGCCGGGTGACAGCTCCAGGCACACTGTGCCAGAGTAACACTTCCAGGTGATTACTGGTCCCACCCCACAGCCCCAGACCCAGTGTAGGTCAGCCTGGAGTGAGAACTCCTAGCCTGCCACACCAGAGGGACATTTCTCAGCAATCCACGGTCCCACGCTACGGACCGAAACCCAGCACAGCCTGGCCTATGAGTGAGGGCTCCAGGCCCACTGCACCAGAGGGACCTTTCCCAGCCTTCTTGGGTTACGGCCTATAGACCCGGACCCAGCACAAGCTGGCCGGCACAGTACAGCCTACTCAGTGAATAAGATCATCCACTATCCTTTTGTGAGCCCAGAAAACCCACCAAAGCCCAGGCCCACCTACCTGGGGAACGCCCTGCCTGACACAGGAGGGCTGACCCCAGGAACCAACATAGTGGAACCAAAGGAGCTGCAGCAATAAAGGAATTGAACACAACAGCTAGACCTAGGATAGGCATACCTGGAAAATCTCAAACTTATTAGACTGGCACCCGAATCTCATAACAAGCTAAGGTTATAGCTGCACCAAAGCTCTACACCAAAGGTCAAAGATTAGTGCTATACAAAATGAAAAAGAGAAGGGGAAAAATGCAATTCCAGACCTCGAGTCCATCAGGAAGGGCAGAGGACACTAGCTCAGCTGCAATGAATGAAGTAACAGATACAGCAGCAAAGGAACAACAGCAGAAAGGTATAGAGGAAATAAAATGAGAAGTAATTCCCCAAATTAAAAAAGAAATATCTGAATACATAGTATCTGAAATAAAGAATCAATTGCAGAAACATTGGTTGGAAAAACAATGCTCACCCAGAACAAGTGCAGAGAGCATTATTCCAGCTGAAACATATGAATTAACAGCATCTGAAGCAAAGACACAATAGCAGAAAAGTCATGAGGAACTCAAAGCAGAAATAATTTCTGAAATCAAGAAAAAAGAGTTCTCTGAAAAAAAAAAAAAGAATTCCTTGAAATGATAGGATTTGAAATACTGAAACAAGTCTGGAAATACACAGAGGAAACCCAACATCGAAGAAACACTGAAGAAAAAGAATTAATAACTACCTCTAAAAAAGACATGGATAAAAAAATTGAGGACATTAGAAATATGATGTATTCCTTGAATGAGCAATACAGAAAAGAAATAGAACGCATGAAACACAGTCAAAGAGATATAGAAGAACCAAAATATCAATCACGAGTCTACTAAACCATTTGAGTGAAAGCAAAGACAGAGTTTCAGATCTTGAAGATGCCGGTGTGGTTGGTGAAAAGATAAGAAAGGATCTCTTAAAAACAACAAGAATGCAGGAAAAAATAATCCATCAAGTGCAAGATGATGCCAGTATGAACAACATGAGTATAATATGGAGTCAATACAAATGACATAAAAAGAATTTGGGGAGAAGTAATCACAGAAAATTTCCCAAATATGAGGAAACAATCCAACACTCAGGTCAGCAAAGCATGCAGAACACCAAATAACTTCAACTCAAGGAAAAACACACTATAATAGTCAAGATCCCAGAAATCCAACACAAAAATAATATACTGAAGGCTGCTAGAGAGAAGAAGCAGATCATATTCAAAGGAAAACACATCAGAATTACAGTCGACTTCTCTACACAAACCAGGAAGGTAAGGAGAGCATGGAGCAAAGTTTTTCAATTCCTATCTGGAAACAAATTCCAGCCCAGACTATTATACCCTGAAAAACTCTCTTTCAAGTTTAATGGAGAAGTGAAATACTTCCACGACAAAGAACAGCTAAAGAATTTCATGATGACAAAGCCATCCCTCCACAGGCTGCTGAAAGATGTTCTACAGGGAGACCACAATGACCAAAACTCCATGAATGAGAATGGAAAGAACCCACTAAACAGGACAGACAATTAAACACAGGATGCAAAGGAATAAACAACACCAGGTAAATATCATGACAAACATAAGTCAGCACATTTCAATTATAACCATCAATGTAAATGGACTATTCACCAATTAAGAGAAATATACTGGCACAGTGGATTAGGAAACAAAATCCAACAATATGCTGTATACAAGAAACACACTTAACACAAAAGGACATTGATAGGCTCAAAGTCAAAGGATGGAAAAGAATACTACATGCCCAAGCACCTCAGAAAAAAGCAGGAGTAGCAATTCTGTTCTCAGACAGTCTCAACTTCAAACCAAGAATGATCAAACGGCACAAAGAAGGCCACTATATATTGGTCAGGGGAAAAATTCAAGAGCAAGAGGTAACACTCATAAATATCTATGCACCAAACACAGGAGCACCCAACTACGTAAGACAAATCTTAAGGGACATGAAAAACTTAATGTCTAAAATTAAGGAATCTTAATTTTAATTAAGATTAAACAGAATCTTAACAGGAAATCTTAACACACCCTTATCTCAAAAAGATAGGTCAACCAGACAAAAAATTAGCAAGGAAGTAGCAGAACTGAATCAGAGCTTGGAACAAATGGACCTGGTGGACATATACAGAGTGTTACACTCAACCACAGCTGAATACACATTTTTTTCAGCTGCACACAGATCATTTTACAAAATAGACCACATACTAGTCCAGAGGTCATACCTAAGTATATGCAAGAAAATAGAAATTATCCCATGCATACTATCTGACCACAATGCAATGAAATTGGAAATAAATGAGAAAAGAAACCAGAAAAACCCACTAAATTCATGGAAACTAAACAACACCCTACTCAGCAATCAATGGGTTGCAGAAGAAATTCAACAATATCTACAATTCAGTGAAAATTCAAGTACAACTTACCGGAACTTATGGGATGCGATGAAAGCAGTTCTTAGAGGGAAAATAATAGCTATGAACTCAGACATTAGGAAAACGGAAGGGGAACAAATTAGCACCCTAATGTTGCAACTCAGAAAACTAGAAAAAGAAGAGCAAATGAAACCCAGAGGGCAAAGGCAGGAAGAAATCATAAAGATTAGAGCAGAAATTAATTCAATTGAGATGAAAAAAAAAAATAGTTCAAAGAATCCACAATCAAAAAGTTGGTTCTTTGAAAAACTGAACAAAGTTGATAAGCCTCTAGCCAACCTCATCAAAAAGAGGCAAAAGAAAGTTCAAGTATATGCAATAAGAAATCAAAAGGGTGAAATCACCACAGACCCAGCAGAAATTCAGAAGATTATCAATAATTGCTGCAAGAATCTTTACGCTCACAGAATAGAAGACACAGACGAGATATAGATTCCTTGAAAGGTACAAATTACCAAAACTGAACCAGAAGATATAACAAATCTCAATAATCCAGTAACAGCCAATGAAATACGAAATGTAATAAAAAGCCTACCAACAAAGAAAAGTCCAGATCCTGATGGATTCACAGCTGAATTCTACAAGAAATTTATAGAAGATATAATCCTCACACTTCACAAACTCTTCAATGAAGCTGAGAAGAGCAGTCCTCCCAAAATCGTTTCTGGAGGCAAGTATCATACTAATTCCAAAATCAAGGAAAGACAAAACCAAAAAGGACAACTATAAGCCAATCTCCCTCATGAGCATAGATACAAAAATACTCAGCAAAGTCTTGGCAAATAGAATGCAGAAAATCATCAAGATCATACACCATGACCAGGTAGGATTCATCCCAGGGATGCCAGGATGGTTCAATATTCGAAAATTTATAAATATAATGTACTATATTAATAGACTGAAATCTAAAAACCACATGATCATCTCAATTGATGCAGAGAAAGCTTTTGACAAAGTCCAACACTTATTCATGTTCAAGGTCCTACAGAAAATTGGAATAGATGGACTCTACCCTAACATGATAAAGGCCATCTATGACAACCCAAAAGGTAATATAATCCTAAATGGGGAAAACTGAAATCTTTTACTCTTATTTTTTTTCCATTTATTTTTATTTTATTGAAATACAAATGTCAATCAGACAGTTTCAAAACACCTTAACCATACAGAGTCGATGAAATAATACATTGCAAACTGTTTTCATAACGTTTTGGTATTGTACAAGGTGCATACATGATATTATGTTTACAGGTTTTTATATAGCTGAATTATACCAAAGATTCAATAATTATTTACCTAGTGGATGACCATACCACTAAAAGCCGACATAATATCCTGCTCACCACCAATAGTGCAGATCTTGCCTCTCATAGAATTATGTAGAAGCACAGCGTTATCTATCCCAACTGTACTGTCTATACACACACAGGATGATTTTTTCTTTCTACACCCCTTCCTTTGTCTACACCTGTCAAAAGTGGGCACTCCATTGACATTCAACTACCTTAGGTGCTTGAACTCGACACCACAATCCAACACAGTCCAGCATTCTGCAACCATAGGGAGTTATTCAAAGAAATTGTCGACCATATCCATTTACAGCTCAGCTTAATATTATGGGCTCACGAT
>PVKA01036819.1:0-21484 GCA_004027165.1 Ctenomys sociabilis
CAGGATCTGAAACAATATTATAATTTATAGAGGATAAAAATAGATCAGACACATGCACAAGAGAAGATGTGATCAGGGAAGAACTTTCCAGAACATTGAGGCATGTTGTAACCCATGGGCTCCAGGTACAAGGGTGTGAGGGCTGCTGGCCTGAACTCCTCCTGAATGCTGTCATGCGAGAAAGGAAGCTGTCCTGTGTGCTGCATTCTGTGTTGCATTCAAAGAGTGAGAGAGGAGGCAAAGAGGGAGCCAGGAATCTCCAACTCATCTGAGGATGAGTCAACTATGCATAGTCAAAAGGCTATTCTGGTGCACCCAGTTCCCCTTTCTCTATTCATTGTTTGAATTTTGACTGAATTTCTAGCAGCAACCGTCCCTGCATCCCACAGCCCACTGCGCATTCTCTACTGTTTTCTGCTGATGCTTCTGAGGGTTTCTCTCAGCTTCCTTCCAAGTCTCTCACCAACTCCCACACTGGCCAGCCCGTTTCCACCTGCTGGTCTCAGCTCTCTGTGCTACCACAGCCCAACAACTAGATTTACTTTATGCCAACTAGCCTAGAATTGGCATCAACAGTAGTGGCTGTTGATGCCTGAGCTCTGCCCCAGCCATCCACAGTGTCAGTTTGAGTCATAAGAAGGCCATACACTAGGGTGGGAGTAACGGTGGCAATTCTATAGACTTAGAGAGTGACCACAAAAGTCACAAGACAAGAGCTGAGCAGATACCAGGTAGCAGAGTCTCAATATCTACATACAGCATGACTGAGAGCATAGGCTTTCAATAGTCTATTAAAAAGCAACAATCTGTCTGCTTGGACAAATTGTAAAAAAATATTTTAGAGTTGGGGGCTGTATGGCGTCTATCCTGGCTATTCATCACCACCACAGTAGAATGAAAGAAGCCATGGAGGAAATAAGCAAATGGATTTGACTGTGTGCAAGAAACATTCATTTATAAACACAAGTTTTGGAGCCAGCTATGGTGGCTTGTGCCTGTGATAATCCCAGCCCTCAGAGAGCTGAGATAGGAGGCTCACTGCAAGTTCAAGACCAACTGAAACTACATAGTGAGAGTACATGTCACGAAACAGAACCGAAACAAACAAAAAAACCCACATGTCATTTAATCAACAATTCACACCAATTCACAAACGATTCTTCCTGCTTATTAGTTACATGACGTGGACTAAGATAATCTCTGTGCACTTTAATCTCTTCCTCCATAAAAGAGAATAATCCATACTTCATAGATTTGTGAAGGGACTGGGTAGGTCTAAGACAATTCGCACAAAGCTACCGCACATAGTAAGCATTATAGAAGAGGTAGCATCATGATCTTGATTGTCATCATCATTTTTATGTCAGATTCAGAGAAAAAAAGCCACTTGTATCAATTTCTCTAGGTCCTTGAGTATCTGTTGCTTTCTACTTCAGGTACCTTGTATTCCTGGTCCTGGTCAGAGCTGTCTGGTCTCTGGCTGAAGAATCTCTTGGTTAAGAATAGCCAGAGGCATGTTTTCCTAAGACAGTACTAGAAGTCTGGCTGGGCCATGCGACATCCCCAGTATCTTAGTACTTTTCTCTCATTGCTGATACAGAATACCCAACACCCAAGGTTAAAGGAGAAAGATTTATTTAGCTCACAGTTTATGGAGGTTTCATTCCATATACCGGTTAGCTCCAACACAGGGCAGCACATGACAGGGGCAGCAGTACATGTTGGCTGGGGAGGTGAGGTCAGCAAAGGCAACAAGAGCGAAAAAGGAAGAGCAAGCCCCTTTCTATCCCTTATACTGTATACAGCATACCTGACCTAGGGTGGGCGTGGCACTCACACTCTCAATCCTAGCTCTAGACAATGAACCAATCACAGACTCTAGATTGAGCTGCCTCCAAAAAACCTGCATCAATGACCTCATGAGGCTTTGGAGAAAGCAGCTAGCACAAACCGTGCCACCAGGTAACTATAAAGACTCTGAAATTCAGCCTTCAGAGCCAGGGCTCACCAATGCTGTGCTTCCCGGCTCTGGATTCCCAGGGTCCATGAGCTCTACCTAGCTTATGTTAGATGAACTGGCCTGGCTGGTTGAAATTTTCTGACCCTCCTGGTTTCACAATGGCATCATCTAACTTTCCCTCAGCATTTGAGGCTAATGTCTTTGAACTGAGTTATGAATCCTTCATTTTCAAATTCTTTGGCTTACCTAGACTAGAAAAGGCTTATGCTAATAGTTGGAACTCACAGCCAGGAGCTGTTTCCATTTTGCTTTAGGTGAGCCTGCGTGTCCACCCAGTTGTGATACTGTTCTCCCAGCTCCCTGCTGTTTTGTCCAAACCTATTTCTTTCCCTAACCTCCAATTTCTCACTTAGACCCAAAGTCTGCTGCCTTGAACTTGAGTGTTTCTGCAGCACGCATTGGCCACAGGTAGATTATGTATCACAAATGTATCACCAGGAACTCAAGTGTTGAGGTGAAAGAACTAATTTCCTAACTCTGCCCTTCTTGAAGTGAGGAGGAGGTTGGGGATTACTTATTGTTTATGACCTTTTTCAACTCCTCTTCACAAAAAGATAGAAAAGTGAGAGCCCACTGAGCCTTCCCAGATAATAAAGATATCAGAAATGGAATCCCAAACCCCCTTTTAATCATTACCATCAGCCAGGCATGGTGGCAGATGTCTCTGGGAGTTCAAGACCAACCTGGGATTCAAAGTGAGTTTAAAACTAGCATGAATTGGAGCATAAGACCCTGTCACACACACACACATACACGTCTTAATCATTACCATTATTTTCAAGAAGTGGTTAAAGAAGGAAGCTGCTACCAGAAATGTGACAGTAACACTTTGATGCAAAGAGTTCCCATCATGAGAGGCTTCTGTTGCATGGGGACTACTGGAAATCTAGCTTATCCTCATGAAAAATGGGCTCAGTTTCCCAGTCCAGGATGAAATCCTCACTTAAGTGAAGTTGTAATTCTGATTGTTACAGTCAAATTCTGAGGTGAGGGGGTTCCAGGGTCTTGCATCATGATGATGAGAATAATAAGAAATATGTATTTAAAAACTAGATTGTTAATGACTTATGTATATTAAAACATGTCGTGCTTAAACTCCAGGCCAATGACAAAGATAGTTTCCTTGGTTACAAACCTTCATGGCCAGACAACTTATAATCAAAGAGGAAGGATAATTGGATGAACTATGGAGATGTGAGTGAGATGACCTATTAAAAGCTCTTCTGGACCTCAGCATGATCCAAAAAAGTCTACATTTGTATTCCCATGGAAAAGCTATTAGAATTCTAATAAGTTAATTCACATCTACCACTGCCAGTGCAATGTGTGGTGAAAATAAAGACACTAAGACATATTTGTAGCTGTAGAGAGCCGAGGGGCTCCCAAGACCAGTCAACGTAAAGGCTAACCAGAACAGACTTTGACCCAGGGCTAAACCCTGTAGGGATCCATTGGTCTCTTGTTATACCTCATGGAGACATGGTGGCAGGAATGAGGAAAATATAGATAAGAAGATAAGAGTTGGGTCACGTGGTAGCTCATGCCTGACTGGAAAGGACCACAGAACATCAGTAGGGGCATGCATTTATATCTTTGCAAAGTTAGCATCAGGGGACACAAGGTTGCCTAATGACTAATGCTGAAATTGACCAGACAGGATATCTTTTGCAAGAGTGAGGTAGCTTGACTGCTTTGACCTTGTTCTGATGTCCCGCATATGATCAATTTCCAATTTTACTAATTCCCTCAGAACCTGCGTTTTAATTCAGTGACTAGGAGAATGGAGGGAAATACATGAGTGCCATGAGCTGGGCTAGGTAACAGGCCTGAAATCACAAGGAGGGAGAGAGAGAGACAGACAGACAGACAGAGACAGAGAGAGAGAGACAGACAGAGACACAGAGACAGAGACAGAGACAGATCTACATAATATCACAGTGTTTGGGGGTTGGTTCTTTAGTTTTAATGTATAATTTTCAAGGCCTGAAAAATTATAGTCTCTTTTCTCAAGGCTCATTTTCAGCCAACAGTGTGGCCTAGCCCACACATGCCATTTGGGAGCCATCGGTGGCCATCAATGACCTACGGCATTGCTTTAAAGACTGCACATCAGACCCGTTTGCACTGCTTAAAGCCAATTAAGGGGCTAAGGAAATGTCCCCAGCAGCTCTGGACACATGGACACATGGAGAGAGAGCCAAACGCTCTCCTTCCAAGGAGCACTACCCCAGGGGTCCTCCACAACAACTCACAGAAAGGGCAATCCCTCACACAGATCTGTTACCCTATGACACTCTTCCTTCCATGGCTACAGACACACCACCCCAGAGGTGCGGCGCAGATTCCCCTGTCTACTTTCCCACTGCAGTCAAAAGCACGTCCTCAGCCTGCCACTGACACAAACATGCGTCCAGGCATGAACGATAGTTATTGTCCTCTGCGTTGTGGGGAGTGATCTTACTTTATTGTTAATGGAATGTCAGACACAGGTGTCAGTGTGATAAAGCTCAGGATATAAAAAGAAAGACAGATATATAAATACTGAAAATACCACACAACAGCTAAGACAGTAACAGAAATGCATGTCTTCATGAAAGCAGACTTTAAAGAAATACTACATGCTAAGCCTTGTGGAGGGGACCCTCATCTAACCCTTTCTCAACCCAGAGACAATGGTTAGAGTACATCTTTCCAGTTTACTTTCAATATGAACATGTCTATGTACATATACATTGGTATTTTTTATTTTGCCTTTTTAATTGATACATAATAATCATACATATTTGTGGGGTACAGTGCATTATGTTGATGCACGTATACATTTAATAATGGATCAATCAGAGAATATAGCACACATCACCTCAAACATTTACCATTTCTTTGCGGTGAGAACATTATAAAAGTCCTCTTGTCTAGGTGTTTTGAGATATGCCACATAGCATTGTTAACTCTTATTAGTTAACCTTAACTCTGACCCTACCATGAAACAGAATTTATTTCTCCTATGTAATTCTAGGTCCACTGCTTACCCTATCTTAGCCACTATTTTACTGGAACAACATACCTGACAGCCACCGCTCGAAGGAGGGGTTTATTTTGGCTCATGGTTTTCAGGGAATTCAGTCCATGGTCAGCTGGCTCCAAGTCAGGAGGGACACAGTGCAAGGGCCTGGTGAAGGAGGGCTTGTCGCCTCAAGGTGACTAGGAAGCAGAGAGAGCAAGGAGGAGCCCGGGAAGGAGATGCACGCTCCAGGTCATGCCCCCGTGACCGCCACTAACCGGGCCCCACCTCCTCACGGGACTTGCAGCCACTAATCTCATTAGTGGATGAATCCTCTCTTGAGTGTAGCACCCTGTGCTCCAACCAACTTCCATAAGCCCCACCCCCGAACCCAGAAGGCTTTTAGGGAACAGTCTAGATCTGAACCCTAATAAAGTTGTTTCGATAATGTACAGAATTGAAAAAATGGCTCTCTTGGGAGTGGAAAACAGAGCTGTGGTCAGCAGGATCTGGGAAGGAGAAGGAGACAGAGATGGGAAGCAATGGTAGGCACATTGGAGCACTAAATTCTGCTGCTCTGTTGCACCCTGGAGAGACACCGCAGGATGAGTGGGTTGCCCAAGTGTTTATTTTGTATGTTGCTTAAAAAAAAAAAAAAAAGGAAGCAAGCTAAATGCCTACAGGTATTTTCCAAGGGGTCCCTCAGGCTGGTCAGGAGTGAGATTCAAAAAATTAACATTGTGCCATCAGCATAGGCCCATCCATGTTTGGGAACAGATGTTTATGAGCATGGCAGAAATTAACATCCTTCGAGGCAAGGCAGTGTATGTAGCACAGTATTTAAATCTGCAACTTTGGAATTAAAACATAGTTTAAATTTTTATTTTGAAAAATAAAAAATATATTGAAATTTATGAATCAATGACTTCCTCCTCCCTCATAAAGCTGTACCTTGACATAATCTCTCTCTCTCTCTCTCTCTCTCTCTCTCTCTCTCTCTTTCTCTGCCTCTCTCTGCCTCTCTCTACCTCAAAATAGGTCACTAAGAGATTGCAAACTTTTCAGCATAGAGGTAGAATCTGTGTTTTACTTATCTTGGTACCAACTGGAATGTCCAAAATAGTTCTGCACATACAGTAGATATTCAGGCAACGTGTATGCCAAACACAAGCTTTCTAATGAATCGAACAAGTTATGGATTCACTCGCATAACACAGTGTAAGTTCAACTACTAATTTTATGAAAAGCATCACTAATGTGAATGAAAGCTAACCTGCTGTCAAGGAGTTCATGGTTTAGTGAGGAGACAGCTGTGTACACATTTATGGAAGCCTGGCCTGCACAACAAACCCTAGAATAGGAGGGTTTCAAAAACAAAAATTCATTTTTCTTATACTTCAGAGTCTGGAAGTCCAGGAACTAAGTGTAAGGGAGATTGGTTTCTCTTGACCCCTTCTCCTGACTTGCAGACTGTTACCTTGTCCTGCATCTAACATGATCAGCCTATGCAAACACCTCCCAGCTGTCTCTCTGTGCAGACGTCCTCTTTAAGGACACCAGTCGTGTTGGGGCAACCTTAAATGCATCATTTCAACTTACTCACAGATTCAAGAGTTCTCCAGCACAGTCACATCCTGAGATGTGCTGAGGCCAAGCCTTCCGCACAGAAATCCAGGGTGAGAATTCAGTCCATAGCAATGCCTCTATTAGAGTTGGTGTGACTAAGTGGCATGAGGTGAAAAGTTTCAGCAAAGCATAGACTTTATTGAATGAAGGACGATATAGTTTGAAAGGCACTACACTCTTCATGACACAGTAAGAACAACCAGCGTTCTCATTTTCCTTCTAATCCCAAAAAATTATTTTGTATCAAGTAAAATCCAAACTTGTCAGCACCACATGTCCTGCATTCTGAAGTATCATCCTTCTCTTAATTTAAAGAGAAAAATGATCTGGTGTTTAAGGTGTCGCTTCTAAGAAGAGAGCCAGAGCTCAATTTGTTTCAAAGCAAAAACCACTGGGCAATGGCTCACCCTGACATTACCGTTCATACCCTTGGGTTCTGCTCACCATAACTGCATCTGAAAGCAACTGGAGACAGTTTCATTAATATTTCCAGGGGTCCAAAATAGCACCCCTTGCCTCTCAAATTAGTATGCAGAGGACTGAACACAGTACGGAACTGAATCAATAGAATCAATCCATGAGTCAATCTTTGATTTATTCAACCAACAATGTATTCAGTCAATAAGTATTTGTTAAATTAAGGAACAGTAAATCAATACAAGATTTATTGAACACATCACTTGCCAAGATTATGCTGAGCTCTTGAGGAATGCAAGAGCTAGATGAAAGGCACTGGTGATAAGAAATCTACAACTAAAATGAGTCATAGAATCTCCAACCAGAAGCTAAAGAATAACTAGCTTCTAATTGCATAGTAACAATAATAACCTCAGTGGAAATAATAAGCAAAGGTTTTATAGAAGAAGCAGTGTATAAAAAGAATCCTAGATGTTGATGGGTATTTGGCTCCATGGGCAGCAATGAGCAGGGCAGAGGCAGGGAGGCAAGGCCCATCACACAACAGAGCCAGAACGGAGCAGGGGGAACAAGATTGGAAGCCACATGACTGGTTGGTATAATGAGGCGACTGACCGATGGTGCTGGAAATGATGGATGGACGTCAAGCTGAGAAGCTTTGATGTGAAGCAAAGAGATAGTAAATAATGTGTGGACTTCCCGGATCTTTTTTCAAGGAAATGACATGATGAACATAGTAAAATAAAAAGGAAGAAGGGAGTACATGCGTGAGCACCACAAGGGAATGTACAGCAAAATGGCAAGGCGCGGGTAAGGAGGCTGGGGCTTGGGTGGGATCCGTAGGACGGAAGTGATGGATATTAGATATTTTGAAGGAAAACAGGATGGTGTCTCAGGAAGTTCTAGATTATTAAATATGAGTTGCTTGCAAAATGGCAATTATGCTAAAAGAACAGAAGAGGAAGAGACTGAGTCTGTCTGGAGGAAGAAGGCAATAAGCATAGTCTGATGAGATGGAGGGTCACAACTCAGGGTTCCTGGAGACAATGAAGTGGAATTTGAGTAAGAAAATGCAGGTGGAGATGTAAGCCTTCCTCTCAGGTGAGTAATCAGTGTGTTGCTCTTTCTTTCATGCAGCACTGGAGATCAAACCTAGAGCCTTTCCACTGAGCTACACCCTCAGTGGTAAAATGGTATTTTACCATTTTTACTTTGAAATAGGGTCTTGCTGAGTCACTCAGTAGCCCAGGCTGGTCTCAGAGTAATGTTACTTTTTGATAGAAGTGAGCATCTGTGCATTTGAAAAGTAACTCTTAGTATTTTAGGGTCAGTGGAATAGTGGTGATCCCTGAAGTCTTAAGGATAGAATGAACATCATTGGCCAAATTAAAAAGGAGAAGAATTAGCTCAGAAGAGGAAACAGAAGAGGAATAGGAGACTTGGAGAGGGAAATATAGCAAGAACCGGAGGAGAAGAGGGATCCACAGAAATGGCAGAAGATACGGGGAGCATGTGGGAGAGGAGAGCACAGCAGCAGTGCAGGATTTAGCCCAGGCTGGGCTCAAACTAATGTTACTTACATTAAAGTCCTAGATAACTGTAAGCTGAGGACCCATCACGTGCACTTTGTACGTGGGAAGAGAGCCAAAAGATGGAGGGAGAGGGGAAGGAGAGAAAGAGAAGGGCAAACTAAAATACTAAGATGTGATACGTACGTATAACAACTCCCTATGCTGAATATAATCATCATTTACTGTAAACATGCATTAATAAAAATAAAAAGTAAAGAAAAATGAATCAAGCAAGAAGCAAAACAAAGATAAAAACAAGTAAAAATTTTAAAGAGAGAGTGAAATTCATTCAAAAAATATTTCTGCATGGCCTGCTGGGCGGCAGCTTTATTCCTAAATGCTACACTGTTTTGTTGAGAGTAGATGAGAATTCTGTATATTCATTCAAGAATGAAACACATTTGGCAGTCAGAATAGAGAATATTAACATACATAAAGAGTAGCAGCCCTGCAACATGTATCAGATATCAGGTTGCATGACAGAATTTGTTTGATTCCACACATGATTCTTGTTTTTCTAATAGTCTGGAAACCACTAACACTTGTAGCTATCATTTTTTTCTATTCAAATTTTATTCTGGATTTTCTGTGACTTCCATTATAACTGAAATTGATCATAATATTTTGTGCTGAAAATTGACTATATTTGTCTTTTATCTTGTGTTCCCATTCTGTTTCTTTATATTTTTTTCTTATGTTTAATATGACAGGCTTGGCTATAGACAAATATATTTTTCAGTTATTTATCACATATCATTAAGTTGTTTCCTCCTGATGTGTATCATACCTTTAATAAAACATTTGTGATTTATAAAAAAAGAATAGATCTTGTGATTCACAAAGCATCGCTGGTGTCCTACAAAGGCTACCTTAACAGAGGGTGAGAAATGGAGCCCAGATGTCAAGGGTGAAAGGTCAAGGATGGGAGAGGAAGAGAGAAATGCACATCCCAGAGCACTCACCTTGACGTCGGAGATTGGGAGCCAGATCTCGGCGGCCCACAGCTGTGCCCTGAACGGGCATGTCCCCCAAATGTTCTTGTGTTGAAACCCACTCCTTAGTGTGACATTGTTAAGAAGCAGGGCCTGTGGGAAATAATCAATCTGAAGGTGGGGTTGAATGGGACCAGTACCCTCATCAAAGAGGTTCAAGAAAGTACGGGTGCCCCTTGCAGCACAGGAAGATGCCGCAAGAGGAGCCCCCTACACGGAATAGGTCCCAACCAGACATGGAATGCTCTGGCACCTTGGCCTTGGACAGACAGGTGCTAGAACGATGAGCAATTAATTTTTTTTGTTACAAGATATCTATTTTAAGGAGTTTTGTTATGGTATACTGAATGCACTAGGATACCCACCTTATCTCAGGTCTAGTAACAAATGGTACTCAGGACTGCAGTTCCCTTGCGAGGACACATCCCTACCTGGGCCTGGAGCACCCAGTGACTGTCCACACTGAGAACAGCGAGAGTCCAAACACTCGTCAGCTGCCAGGACTACAGGAACTGAGGACCAGAATCATGGAAATTGAACAAGTATCACTCAGTGGTTCCCAGCAGCTCGAGAGCTTGGCCAACTAAATCTATTATCTCTGTATAGCAAATCCCATGGCAGGGAAAGCAGTCAGAACAATGATCACCGCGTGAGCCCACGGCTATCTGGAGGAACCTTCTCTGCCCTGCTGCCCTGCTGCAAGCGCTTGGTAACTCCCAGAGTGGTTTGAGAGCTGACAGCTAAACTCACCTTGCAGTTTCACTGAAGCTAGCAAAGTGGCTTCATGTCGTGTTCTAACTCTAACAAGTAGGTGGAGGCTGTGGAGCCTGAAGGGCTAAGGAGGACTCTGAGGTGTGTCAGGAAAGTGCATCTTCGTTCCAGCAAAGCTTCCCCGGGCAGTGTGCACAGGGCCGGGGAGTAGCATCAGGCGCTCTCATGTCCTATTTTCCTAGTGCACGATTATTCTGCCTCTTAATAAAAGATGCATCAGCACCATCTCACTTTAAAGTTTTTCTCTCAATCTTCTCCACAGATTTTTTTTTTTTTTTTTTTTTTTGGAACCGGGGATTGAACTCAGGCCCTTGTGCTTGCCAAGGAAGCGCTTATTCTACTGAGCCATCTCCCTGACCCCCTAAGCAAGGAGCCTTTTTTTTTTCTTTTCTTTTTGTTTGTTTGTTTTTGTTTTTGTTTTTGTTTTTTGGCAGAACCGGGGATTGAACTCAGGCCTCTGCACTTGTCAGGTAAGCACTTACTCTCCTGAGCTATCTCCCCAGCCCCTTTTCTCCACAGATTAAATTTTGTTGAGGCAAAAAATAAACAAAATCCTATGTTACAAATGCAGAATAGTCTACCTACAGGAAACAGGCAATGCATAAGAAAAGGCCTAGAAGTGAAACTGAGAATATATCAATGGTGACAGTGGGTGAGGGGAGAGCGAGAGACAGAAAGAGAGACCGGCAGACTGCGAAACAAGGTAACAAGCAAAAGCAGAAACAGGAGGAGGAGTCTCCTTCCTTTTCCACGGAATAGCTCACTTGGCAAAAAAAACAAATGAATATTTAATTTATGCTTTACAATCAATTGGCCAAATTAAAAACTATAAATTAAATATATACCATTACAATTAACAAAAAATACAGTTGCAACTATAAAGGAAGGGTAGAATCCAAATTGCCTTATATAACAATAATAAGAAATTCATAATTGGAAGTGATAGTTAGGACAATCAGCATTTCAAAAACAAAAGACAAACTGAAGTTATAAATAATTCTACAAGTACTTTTTTATGACACAAGGTAACTTTTTGGGGAAAAAAAGCCATCTCCTAATTTTAATACATTGATTATTATTTGCTGTATCTCTTTCTTCTGCTGCCCCTCCCCTACCCCACCCCCTGCATCCCCATCTGCTGTTTTCCCTCTTGGTTTTCATGTTGGGTTTGGCAGTCTGGGATTCACGAGACTATGCCTAACTCAACTGCAGCGATTCTTTATTTGGAAGAATTCTTCAAGTCCCAAACAATACCGAAGTCACAAGAAACCTGCAGAAAGAAGTACTCCTCTAGTCAGTGCTTCTTCAAAAACTGGCATGAATCTTAAGTGTCTAAACCTTACAGCTTTCCTAGACAGCAGAGAAGCCAGAAATTTCTTGCTGCACGTAGCTATCCAGGTCTACCTGGGCTTTTAATTCACAATCAGTCCAGAACTCCCATTTCAGATGCAGGCCTCTTTCAGCTTAAATCAGTGTTACCGGAGCCACACAGGCCAGAAACGCCATAAATTGAAACCCACAGCTTGTCCGGATCTCTCAATGTAAATGACTTATACCCTTTCATCCCAGAGTCAGGGAGAAGGAGAAGAGACTGAATCAGCAGTTTTCTTTGCAAACCTGGGCTGAGGATAAAAAGCATCCTAGTAGCAGGAACAAGGTAGAAAGGTATAGATTCTTTCCTATGGTGCCCGCTTCCAACCCACAGATGGGCCACCCATGCATGGTATTTCCTTTCAAGTGACCAAGCCACTCTCCAGGAATGGATGTCTCAGTTAGCTAGTGATTCAAAGGAGGCAGCTCAGCTCTTCCTTTGCTGTAGGAAACCAGACAATGCTCCAGGTGGCACTAGGACAAAGGTGGCTTCTCCCCCACCCCCAGGTGGCACTGGAATTTCACAAGTGAGTTTGTCTCTGTGCAAATTTTTGCCATCTGTAGACCTAGGATCTCCTCACCCATATGTCACCCACCCGGTCAAGTTAGCGCGGATGCACCCAGAGGGACCAAAATTGCCCAGCAAGCCTGGGGACAGGAAGTACTTATTATGGACGTTTGGGGTTGACTGCCTTGCCTTCTAGAACTTTCCTCAAGGGCTAGAGTTTTTTAAGATTTTCTGAGATCCTGAATCTAAGTTTAGTTGGGGTCCTCTTAGCATTGCTGAGACTGCCTCGAGTAGATCTCCAATGCACAAACTGGACAAGTTGGGGCATCTACCCTAGCCTAACAGAAGTCCAGGGACACAGAGCCTTTCAGCAAAGAAGTAAGTCATAATGGGTTCCGATGGGAAGCCCGCCTGATGCCTTTCACAGCAACCTCTGGGAGACCCTTTACCACTAACAGAGGCAGATAGACTCAGATTGCAAAGCAACGAGGTGGTGAAGAAGTCCAAGGAGATGTAGTCTCTTGCCCTGTGTGATTCCAAAGGCTAATGGCACACACATTAGAGGCCATCATGAAGCGCTGGAAGCAGTCATGGGCCCCAGAAGCCCTGTGTGTGAGCTTCCAGGTCGACCGATGGGAGTTTGATGCTAATGTGATGTGTTGCTTCCCTCTCAGTTCTCAAAATGAATTATTTATGATCAAAATGTAGAACATGCAGACAAGCACAATACAAGGTTAAAAATCACTTCTGCCCAGAGACCACACCTCACTTGATGGAAATCATCTTATTTCTGCATCTTTGTGTGAATCCTGCATACTCTACCTGGCACCTTCAGCCTTAAAACCAGAACAACCAGGAGACACATGTTCGTTGTCAGTGCACACATGGAGTCCTGAGTTACTGAGAGCTGGGGGCTGGGAAGTTCGGAACAACCAGGCCTGTTGTTTTCGGCCCAGCGGTCTCCTCTGATTATTCTATCTGGTGCAGACTGGAGACTGCTGCCAGCTGAGCATAAGGTCCCTACTTTCAGGCATCTTTACACTGCTTTGAAAGGAGACAGTAGCTCTTTTTACATGTAAAGATCCTACCCCTGCATGAGCCATATAAATACGCAGGCGTTATGTACAACGATGGCTGAGATTATACTTTAACAGTTTCTCGAAGGCTTAAATTCTCTGTAAATAGCAACCTGGGAAAGCGTAGCTTAATATAGAAATGAACTACTTTGATGTGGACCCAGGTTCACCCCCAAGCCTGGCTTCTCTGAACCAGTGCAGAACAAAAGCCCTCGTCCTTAGCAGCGGCCCCTTCCTGCTGCTGCCTGCTGCCTGGTCCTTCTGCAGTTCCTTGATGCCTGCCATTAGCATTCAGTGTCCAGGGTCCTGTGGGCTGGCTGTGGAATGCAGCGATGGAGGCTCTGAAATTTTAGTTTTTTAATAGAGATCAACTTTAGCTCAAAGAAAGGGATGGATCAAAGGAGTTTTAACTCCTAGCGGGAACCACTCCATGTGTCATTCCAATAATAATAATGAAAACAAGGGTGGATGTTCCTGAACATACTCCTGCTTGTCCTTTTCTTCAAGGCCTGGCATTGTGAGAGTGGATAAAAGATACAAGGAGACAAGCCTGGATTATATAGTTGCAAGCCCACCCTTTTTGGCTTTGAGGTCCAATGAGCTTAGATTTTATGATCAGTAAGGACCCTTAGACCAGACATGTGGGTGCATAGCTATAATCCAGGCTCTCAGGAGGCTGAGGCAGGAGGATCCTTGCAAGTTTGAGACCATCTTGGGCTGCAAAGCGAGCACAAGGCCACCCAAAAATTCATAGCAACATCATGCCTTAAAAAATAAGGACCCCTTTACATTCAATATTTACAAGCAGAACTGATGGAGTTGGCTTTAATCTTAGACTGGATCAAAATAGCATGAAACCAAGGGAAGCTGCATAGTTCGATTAGCCCCTAAGCGGACTGGCCAGGTTTGCAGGAACCTGGACATTCACGGGCGGCTCTCTGTGTTGTATTCGCCTTCCCGTGAGGTCCTGCAGCAAGGCTCCTTAGGAAGTCTGCCAGTTACACATGCAGATGGTGCCCGCCTGCACTCAGTGGAATCTGGGAACACCAGCAGGAGATTCTAATCTGCAGAAAATATGCTGTTTTTGACAACTACTTCCACCAAGGAATGTAGTCCTCTCCACTCAAGTCTAATGGGATTTTCTGTCTTTCATAATCATCGCTTTGAAGGAGAGCCTTCTTTCAAAGTAAGCACTTACAGGTCTAATTTCCTATGCTGGTATTAATCTGATCACCTCACAGTTTTTAAAATGATACCCAGATGCCTTTTAGAACCTCTTGAATGTGTATGATTTCAAAATTAATTATGTTAATCCAGGCCAATGGGTCGCCTCTCCACATTTGATTAACAATAAGGGGTCCTAATGGGAAATGGGTTATTACATTAGCTGTTTGTGGAGGCTGAGGAAAGGAGACAGAGCCTGGTGTGTGTGTGGCGTGATCAGGGGAAGGCAGCTCAGAGCCAGAAGGCTTTCACAGACATGCACGAGAGAGGCTTTCTAAAGAGGTTCATCACGTTGTCTCCTGAAGCCCTGCTAAAATCTTTGTTTTAACCGTGGTGAACTGGAGCCCCCAATAAAACCAATACCTGCCCAGTATTGCTCAGCCTTATCCCCCCTGCACCCAAGGCCTCCAGCCCACAGACGAGTGCCCGTGATGCGGCTCACATTTGTCTGTCACACTTCCGACCATCTTAAGTGGAGGTAGTGAAACATTTCCCATGACAGGTTGCTGTTCTCAGGCAATCAATATCTCAGGTCAGACTTAGGCTAATGGACTTGAATGAATCAATTATCTTGGGCGGCTACACCACAGCCTTCCTGAGCTTATGAATTTCCCCCCTGGAAACTTTGTAGGCAGGCGCAATGAGAGCCCTCTCTGGCTGAACCATGCAGCTCATCAGTGGGCCCCAAGATGTTCCATAAAGAAGACAACTGCATGTTGCCTAGGAGCCTTGAGCAGGCAGAAGTTAGGGGATGCCCCGGCAATGTGGTCCTTTGTCAGTCAGCACAGAAACCCTAGTCAACAAGCCTCAGATGGAAGGAGGACGGGATGTGAAGCCAGGACAGCGGCACATGAAGCTCTCCGGTCTCTCAGTTGGCTGGGCTGTTTGATCAACCAAGGACTGATGGCAAAATCATGGACTAGAACCTGCATTTTTTCCTTAATAAACTTTATTTTTAGAGCAGTTTTAGGTTTACAGCAAAATCGGGCAGATGCTACAAAGTGCCCCCTGCTCCTGCACCAGGCAGCACCTTGCACCAGCGTGGCCTGTTGGCTGCAACAGATGACACTGTGCTGACATAGCAAGGACAGTCACACTGGCAACAAATAGGACGGCTTGCTCTCCGTGCTGTGCATCCAACACAGTGAGCTGTTTCTGCAATTCCAGCTTCACCACACAAGCAGTTTCAATGCCCTGAATGTCCTCTATGTTATACCCACTCACCCCTTCCTCCCAACAAGCGCTGGTCTTTCCATCTCCCTACTTCGTCATTTGCAGAACCTCATACAGGTGGAGTCTCCAGCTCCTAGCCTCTTCCAGCTGACCTCCTGTGCTTTCCTCCCAGGCTCGCTCATTCATTTCCTATGGCACTGAATAGTGTTCTGTTGTCCACATGGACTGCAGTGCATGGATTCACTTACTCAAGACCACCTTGACTGCTTCTGATCTTGGGCAGCTATGAGCAAAGCTGCCACAAACATACTGGTGAGGGTCTCTGTGGAGACTCTTGGCTTTGTTTGTCTCCTACCTGAGCTTTCTCTTCACAAAGACTTGGACTTCCTCCAATGTCACTTTCCCTGGGGAATCCCATGAATTATGGTTTCTCTTTCTTCTGAGTCAATGGTATTTTAGAATCAATAGCTACCCAGGGTTAAAAGCAAGCTTTCAATCATGCATGCAGGATGCTTCGTTTTACACCAGTGGAAAGGACGACCAGACTACTGGGCTAGGACTCGCTCCCCAGCACCATGCTGCCAGGCAGCCTTTAAGAACGATGACACAGTCTTCCTTCTCAGGCAAAGCTATGCATGTTTGGTGGTGCAAGTGTGAACCACAGAGCTGGTGCGCCGGGCCCAGAAGTCCTCTCCTGATGGTGGGAACACCCATGGTAGCATGTCCCAAGTGCTATTGTCGTGTCTCATTTTGCTCATTTTGGAGGCAGATAAGACAAAGACTTTGGTCCTCATTTTGTTTTTGTTTTTGGGTTTTTCTCTTTTCTTTTCTTTTTTCTTTTTCTTTTCTTTTCTTTTCTTTTTTCTTTTTAGGGAAGACTCTACAGGGTGTGCAGGCTCTCACTGCTAAATCAGATTCCTAGTGATCTTCCTGTTTACAGCCTCCCAAGAGCTGGGGTTACAGGTGCGCCACCACGCATGGTCTCAATTGCTGTCTCAGTGCGTCCCGGGGGTAGGGCCGGCATAGCAGGCCTGGGGATTGAACCCCTGGCCCCTCTCTCTGCTTGCAGGCACTTTAATCTGCTGAGCTATTTGGCCAGCCCTTTTTGCAACCTTGGAATCTCATTTTGCAACCTTGGAATCTGAAAGTGACATAGCAGAATGAAAGCCAGGCTCTGTCACTGGCAGTGAGTGGGGTAAACCTGTTCCTTCTGGATGGGTGGGGAGGAAAGCCCTGCTTGCCAGCTGTCTCTGAGCCGTGTGTTCTCTGGAGGTGGACCTTGCCATGAGGGAGCCACAGCAAGGCACCCACATTTCCCGGTCTGCCTAAGTGGAGAAATACGTTGTGGAATATGGCGCCCAAGAAGACAGCCTATGATGTTAAGTGATTTGATTGTAGGCCTTCTTAATTAGAATGTAAGTTCTCAAACCATACAACAGCTATCCTAGTCTACTTTCTGTTGCTATGACAGAACACCTAAGAGTGGGTAATGTATAAAGATAAAAGGTTTATTTTGGCTCACAGTTCTAGAGGCTGGGAAAATGCTGGCACATGATTGGCTTCTGGTGAGGCCCATGTGCAGCCCGATGCATGACAGATAAGCAGAAAAGGAGGCAGGTATGTGATGAACAGGGGGAGGGGACAAACGAGCTGACTTACTCTATAGCAACCCATCTGGAGGTAAGCAACATACTCTCGCACGGGCTACATTAATCTCCCTAGAAGGAAGGATCCCTTAGGATCAGATTGTATCTTGCAGGTCCCAGCCCCTCTCAACAGCACTACACTGGCAAGCAAAGTGCAGGGTGAGTTTTGGCAGAAAAGACCACTGAAAAAATGGATTTTCTAAAAAAACCCTGACTGCTAGAGAATTAGAATAAAAATGTGATGATCTTACAACTTTGTGTCTGCCAGCTCAAGCTTTTTGTAAGTTTATTGGTATAATTTAGGTATACATAATGGCCACATTCATTATAAGAAATTTATATCTGTGTACGACATTTTTTTTTTTTTTTTGTAGTTTCAATGATTAAACTCGGGACCTTGCTCTTGCCAGGCAGGCGCTTACACTGCTGAGCTATCCCCCCTGGCCCTGTACATGATATATCTTTTTATTTAATAAAGCACTGATTTATTTTGCTACTAGTGCATTGGCACAAGGTGTAGGGTTTAACATTCCAAGGAAATATTCCCAGCTAGTAGGAGTCGGTTACATTGCTATTTTCTCTATTTTTAGATTAAGGTATCCTGATAGACAAACATGTCTTTTGTGTTCACTTCAGTGCATTGTAAAAGTGTAGATACCTGTGTACCAATACCTAAGACGAGACACGGCACACTCCTATCACTCTAGAAAACTCCCTCCTTGCCTGTCCTCGTCACACTACCACAGACGTAAGCACCGTTCTGACTGCTAGCCCCGTGTTGGTCATACTGATTTTAGTTGTTTTTTTTTTTAAATGGCAGGTGGTTCCACCATTGTTCTGCTCACATATGTCTGCCATATGTCTTTTGATGATGTTAATGTATTTTTCTCATTCAAATCTACATCCCAGATTCCTGATTTTCTTTTAAGGTTGCGTCTACTTGTTGATCTACTGTCAAGTTCATTTCTTCTTTGATAAATTGAACCTATATTAACCCAAATGGCCACACACGATCAAATAGTACAAGTAACCAGGTTTTTTTGTTTTGCTTTGCTTTTGTATGGAGTGCAGGGTCTACAGGGTCTCACTACACAGATGGAACTCACAGTGATTCTCCTGTTTGCAGCTTCCCCAGCGCTGGGATTACAGGTGCGGGCCACCATTGCCAGTCTCCATTGCCGTCTCAGTGCACCCCGGAGGCAGCAAGCCAGAGATCGGAACTCCAAGCCCTGCGTCTGCCTAAACAGGCGCTTTAAACTGATGAGCTATCTGGCCGCCCAACCTGCTATTTGGAATACTACTGAGCTGTGCTACACAACTGAAAACCTAAGTCCTAGAATCCAAATGCGTATTTCCAGAGCAAAGCACACTCATTATCTCAACCCACAGTAGGCTTTGAAAAGGATCAGCTGGGGGAGGAGGGGTGTTCTTCTCAATGCACAGATGTGAAAAAGACTGAACAAATAGGTGGTTGGTACAGAATGCCCTTCCTGTTAGCCACAAGTGTAGGACAAGACCTCTCTTAGTTCATTCTGCTATCCTGGGCTGCGTGTACACAAAAGGCCAACTGGGATGGGAAGATAGCTCAGACCCTGGCAAGCACAGGGTCCTGAGTTCAATCCCCAGAACCACAAAAAAAAAAAAGAGCCAACTTGTACTCCAAAATTTGTTTTTATTTTATTTCATTGTGAAACAAATAGCAATAAGACAGTTTCAAAACTGATTAATAGGACAGTTCCAATAATTAATACATTGTACATTGTTATCTTCTCAGTGGTTATCCATAGTACAAGATGCAGACAGAATATCCTGTCCAAACATTATTAGTACAAATCTTTCTACTCATTGAATTAAATGAGAGTAGCTGTATATCTATCCTAACTATTCTGTATACACAAATACAAAATGGTCCTTCCTTTGTATCCCCCTTTTTTGTTTAGTCCTGTCGGAGATGGGTATTCCATTGGCATCTAAATACTATAGGTGTATGAATTCAGTTGAATTGAAAACAATCCAACATAGTCCAGCAGTCCACAATAGTAGTAGGTTATCCACAGAAGTTGTTGACTTGAGCCATTCACAGATCATTATATAAATATGGCTTTACTTCATATATCTCGTTTTTATACTTTTCTGCTGGATGGTTAAGACCCAGATAAAGTGAGACCTATATAACAGGAAATGTAGCTTTTGTATCTGATGAGGTCAGTCATGTACCCTCAAGATTTATCTTGTAACCCTATCTGCACTTTGTAGATCCTTTGCCAGTGTCAGCCTTGTGGATGAGTCACGGCCATTGCTTGACCAACTTGCTCTCTGTGAAAGCATAAGAGAATGTTTTCTCTCCATGTGACCCTCCTTAGGCACACTCTACATCATGATCACTTTCCTCTGTGGCCCCATAATCTCCTTGATCAGAAAATTTGAGACACAACTGAGTTCCATGATATTACAGTGTAAGTTCTCCTATGTCCTGAGTCTTCACTGACCTTGAAAGGCTAGGGTCAAAATGTTGGCTGACCTAGCAGCCCTTCCTTCTCTCTCATTTTTGATGTATAAACTTAGGTTGTTAACTATCCAGAAGAGAAGCTTATTATTACCCTGCAACATATGAAGTTCAGTTTACCCTCACTATCTGCCTCAGTATCAATCATCTTAGGCATAACATGGAAGAGGTATTTTCCATCCAGTATTGATGTGTTAAACTTTAAGTTCCTACAGAATATGAAGAAAAAAATAATTTAAAAAAGGAATAAATACTTACATATTTTACACAGAAATTTAGAAATCTGACCATATACAGCATTGTAGCAAGACAGTCTGTGACTTTTTTCTTGTCAATTTTTTCATTTATTACCCTTAATTTTAAAAAGAGAAAAAAAAAACTTTTACTTGAGAGACAGTATGGTAATAATTACGATATTGTAATAATTGGTATAGAGTGACAAGAAGTACGTGTTTAGAAGACCAGAGGATTCCAAGTGCGACCCTTCTATTACACATTACTTTCTTCAGTGCAGTTGCTTGGTTCACAGGTATCAGCATGTACAGTTAGTCAGGGTGAGAATCCTACCAATTAACTGCTAGTTTCAAAAACCTGCTGATGTTTCTCAGGATCACTGCTTTACCCGCCTTGTGCATATAAATGCATGGCTTTGTCCCTGTCATTTTTCCCAGCTTTTCTCCTTACCCTCTCCTCATTGTCCAGTCTTCAAGTTCTCACTTTCCTTTTAATTGTGTTATACCTTTCTATTTGTATTTCTTCTTTTGAGTTCTTACACTAAGGAGACTATACTATATTTTCACATGTGGTTCTGCTTTGTTTCACTAATAAGTAAACCTTCAAGTGGCATCCACTTAAATATGATGGCTTCAAGTTATCAGGCAGAGGCTTATTCTACTGAGCTATCTCCCTGGCCCCTACATGATACACCTTGAGATCTCATTTTTCTCCAATTTCTATCTCCTCCTTTCAAAGCCTATTCCCCTCCCTATTTACAAAACTCGGTTTTCACTTTGTTCTTTTTTTTCTCCTTTTTTCCTTTTCCTCTGTTCTTCCTCCCTCTTCCCCTCCCTAGTTCATTTTCCCTTTGAATAGTTTCTTCGTATTTCACAGGCTCTACTGTACATTTTTGTTCTTATTTACATTTTTAGTTGTTATGGTTATTGCACTTGGAATGTCTTACTGCAACAAATGGCTTTACGGTATCTAGTGCTTTCCATCCCGGAAGGCAGCTTTACAGATCAGAGGATGGAAAGGGAGGGAGAGCTCGTAAGGCTTAACCAGTGTCCTTAACGAAAATATGTAGCTTTAGCACTTAGAAAAATAAACACGCTATTATGCTGAGTGTCTGTGCTGTTAGACTGTGAAAATGAAAAGTTACTGGGGACTGCGGTAGGACTGAATGCTCCCCCTGTGACGGCAGAAGCGGAATTGGAGTGCAGGAGGCGCGCAGGGTGAGGAGACAGCGTTCTCCGGGAGGAGGCATTAGTGCGGAAGGCAGTAAGGGAGGAAGAAAAGGAAAGGCCAAGGAGGGCGACAGTGACGCTAGAGTGAGTCAGCTCTTTTGATGCTCCTCCTTGGTGCT
>PVKA01036820.1:0-11346 GCA_004027165.1 Ctenomys sociabilis
TCCTGCCCAGCCCTGCCCTCCTGGGCTTACCTGTTGGGCCCAGAACAGGGGGTTGCGCTGGATGGCCCAGGGGCTCAGGGCCACACCGCTCTGGCTGATGGCCCTCTGGATGAGGCCTTTGTTGTAGGGGGACAGGGTCTGTGACAACCAGGAGCCTGTCAACCAGCTGCTCCCAGGCTGAGCACACCCAGCCCATCCCCTCAGCCTGCTCTCCCGCTGGCCTCTACCCCCTCCTCCCCAAACCTTGGGGTCAGGACCTCTCCTCCAGGGACACCCCCAGACCTGCAGAGAGACGCTGGCACCTCCCGCTGATTCCCCGAAGATGGTGATGCTGTTGGGGTCCCCCCCAAAGGCCGCGATGTTCCTCTTCACCCAGGAGATGGCCATGTGCTGATCTCAAAGGCCATAGTTCCCTGAGGCAGAGCAGCGTCAGGCAGGCCCTGCTGGCTGCAGGGTGCTGGGCAGGGTGACCCGGGGCCCACCCAGCATGGACGCCGGAGATGCTGGCTGTCCCAGCCCCAGAGCACTCAGCAGACCTGGCAGGTTGGCGTCCCCGGTGCTGAGGAAGCCCAGGGGGCCGACGCGGTAGTTGAAGGTGACCACGATGACGTTGCCATGGGTTGTGGTCTCCTCCCCGTGCAGGAAGAGGTTGGCTCCATGTCCAGCCCCCATGAGGAAGGCACCGCCGTAGTTCCAGACCATGACAGGCAGGTCCCGGGAGAATGAGCAGGGGAGCGGTACAGTGGCCCTGACACGTGCCCGAGGTCTCTCTGCCCTGCCTCCTGCTGTCCCTTGTGCATCAAGCACCCCACCTCACACTGGGTACAAGAGGATGGAGGCCTCTGGGCTGATTTCAGGGTATTTCTGCTCTGTAGAAGCAGCACCCGATGCAGGGCCTGGAGCTTCCCACTGGCTGGGGGACAGATCTTGCTCCCCACTTTGGGGGACCCAGGTGTTGAGGTAGAGGCAGTCTTCGTCCCTGGAAGTGCTGTGTGGAGTGAAGGAAGCCTGAAGGCACGCCTCCTCGAAGTCCTTGGCCTTCAGAGTCCCTGAAGGCATTGCAAGCAGATGGCATGGGCCGGAGAGGTAGCTCAGTGGACCAAGCGCCTGCTTAGGGACTTGGTTTGATCCCCAGTATCACATTAGAGACCAGGTATGGTGGCCCATGCTGCAATCCCAGCGCTGGGAAGGCTGGACACAGAGAGATCACTACAAGTCTGAGCTGCGTAGCAAAATCCTGTACCAAATATACAATGAAAGAAGAGCAGGTGGCAGATGATGCAGCTGGCCTCACCACCCGGGCAGCCCTGTCCTCACCTTGCCAGCGGGGGTGACGCCGGGGCTTCTCCAGGGGAGAGGTGCTACAGCCCCCAGACCCTAACCTGGAGGGGAGCACACAGAGGGTGGGGTTCCCTCCCACTGAGAGGCACACAGAAAGGAGGCTCGACCTTCCAGTTTGGGAGGGGGCGAGGCCGCTCTGTGCCCTGGGCCTGGGGCTTCTGTGAGTGGTGCCTGCTCCTCTGCACAGCGGGGCGGCTGCCGTCACGGGGGCTGTGCATAGGCTCTGCGGACATGGCAAGTAAGGTTTCCAGAGGACCCGGGCACACTGGAATTTCAGATCAGCAGCAGGCTGGTCAGCGTAGCTGCGAAATACCGCACGGAGGCAGCAGTACCGCAAACTGCTTTTGGGGGCTCTGAATTCCGTTCGGCTGGTCCCGTAGTGGTTCGTGTCTAGGTCCTCCCCAAGCCTCCTGCAGTCACTGGGGCGGCCTCTAAGCTGGTGCTTCATTCGTGATCCAGTGCTGGGTTGCTGAGTGGGGTGCTGTACCTGCCCTGGGGCGGGTCATCTGCGCAGAGTAAGGAGGGCAGAGAAGCTGGCCGGCTGCCGCGGCCGCTGCTCCTCCCCCCTGAGCTGCACACTGCTGTCTGCCGCCACGAACGGCTGCTGTCTGCCCTGTGCCCCTCTGCCTTGGAGCCAGCTGAGTATGGCCTAAAGCCTCCACTAACTGTGAGTTCAACAAACCTTTCCTTCCTTAATATTGGGTGTCAGGTATTTTGTCCCAGCAATGAGAGAAACTAGCAGAGACAGTTCTTGTGCTGGGCCTGGCAGGTCAGTGCTCGGGGACGAGGCTCGCCACTGGACTTCGCTCAGCTCCCTCCTCTGCTGTGACTCTGTCCTCCCTCCCCTAGGACCAGTCCCACAGTTCCTGATCTGTTTAACAGCACAAGTAAAGCTGTCCTCAGCTCCTCTTGCTTTGCAGCCCTGGCCAGCCCCAAGCAGCAGGCCAGGCCCACGACGGCCAGTCCTGGGTGCCCCGTCCTGAGCATCTGCCTCTGCTGGCCTTCCTTGTATCTCTGGTTGTTATGAAGCCAGGGCCAAGGTCGCGACCATGAACGTGCAGGAGCTCAGAGTCACTCGGGCAGGAGCAGGTGCAAGGTCATCCGCCTTTCTCAGGGTGGGAGCTTGTGGTGCCCACTGTGTACCTGGGCAGGTTACTGTCTCCTGGGAGCAGAGGCAGGTGGCACAGGTAGGGCTGAGGCCTGGAGGGGTATGGTGTGCCCTGTGTGTGGCTCGTAGGCTAGGGCTTGAGGCCACCTTCAGAGCACAGGGGAGCTGTGTCCCTGAGATCTCACTGCCCTCTACACAGCAGGGGTTGGTGGCAGGGCCCAGCATGTGACTTGGGCCAGATGGCTTTCTGTTCCTGGGCTCTGGTTCTGCTGACTCTATCCCAGAAGCTTCAACCTCAGCCCCTTGGGAACTGTGGATCAGAAACAGCACAGGTCAGGAGTCCCAGGAGAGAAGGCAACAGGCTCTGGGTGGGTGTGCGTGGGCAAGGGCCCCGGCCAGCCTGCAGGACGGCACTGAGCAGAGTCCAGCCATGGCCGTGGCCTGAGCAAGCAGCCAGGCAGAGGGAGACAGAGGAGGGCACGGGTGGGAGGGGGAGTGGAACACTAAGTCTTCACCCGGAGGCCTCCAGGTTCTCTGGGCATGGTGTCGCTCCGGAGCCCCAAAGGCATCCAATGACAGCCTGCCACAAGCCACGCTTCCAGTGAGGCTTCAGGAGCTCAGACTCGGGGGGGTCCCAGGAGCAGCCTTATTCCACGTTGGGGACAGCAGCTGGCCAGGTGTAGACGGAGGCCACACCCCACAAGCCTCTGGGCCTCCAGCACGGCCACAGCCCCGTGCCATCGTGCAGGCCTCGTGTCTGTGTGCGGCTGCTGGGCCAGCGCCAGGGCTCCATACTGCGCAAGGGTGGCCAGACACTGCGACACCGGGGAGAGCAGGCAGGAGGGGCTGAGCAGCAAACGCACTGCAGCTGGTCCTGGAGAACTCCAGGATTCTGAGAAGCAGCGCTGAAGGGAGCATTTCTGAATGGGGGTTCAGGGTGGGGTCACCCAGGATCCTCCCGGTGGGGCTGAGGGCAGGCTGAGGGGAGCAGTGAGGGTGCAAGGTGGGCTTAGAAGGGGCCCTGCGGTTAGGGCCATCAATCTCCTAGTAGACTGTCCTGAAAAGAAAGAACCTTTTTCACAGCAGTACAGTTTTCCTTAAAGAGTTCGTGCCCAGCCTCAGTGACCTTAATTTCTAAGCAGCTGTCTTTCTGGGTGCAGCTGTGAAGGGCGGGGCTCTCCCGTTCCTTCCTCAGTGGTTCATTTGCAGTGGACAGAACCCTCCTGGGTGGTGGCACTGCCTTTGTGGCCTGGTGCCCCCAGTCTGCTGATTCCTCTGAGGCTTTTCGTGGATTTGGGGCCACCTTCTAGGACGATCACGCCCCTGTGGCAAAGGGTGCCGTGACGTCAGCCTTGCTGACAGGGACCTTTTGTCTCTTTCACAGCCCAGCTGTTTCTCCTGCTGTTTCCCGTCCTTGTGGCGCAGGCGTGTGGGAGTGGGTGGCCTCGCCCGGTCCCTGAGTTTTCGCTCTTCCCCATTTAGCAGGAGGCCGGCGGCCAGAAATGAGCTTTATTATGAGGTGTCGTCCTTCTCTAGTCTATGTCCTCAGTGTTTCTACTATGAAAGGGTTTTGCCAAAGCTTTCGTTCATCCACCGAGATGACCATGTCATGCCCCTCAGCGGCTCTGTGGTGGGCGTCTTTGCAATGTCACTGTTGATGTTTTAACATCTATTTAACGTGGGTTAATTGTAAAAATTACAGTTCATGTTTTTAAAATTTTAAAATTTCATTGGTACCACTTAGATGAATTTCTAAGCGGTACCAACGGACCAGTTTCATTGGTCCATATTCATCCAAGGGAATCTGTGCCTGTCTTTCTCCATCTTTTTTCTCTTGGGCCCTCCTTTTAACCCCTCCTCCCCATTCTTCCTCTGCCCTTCCTTTCCCGTTTCCCTTCCGCAGTCCCTTTCCCTTTGCACAGTTTCCCCCTCCATGGCAGGATGTATCACCCATTTGGTCCCTGGTTACCCTTGCAGATCGCCCCGCCTGGGTGCTGTGTACTCATGTGCTCCAGTTTATTTCACTTCAGTGTGCTGTTCAAGGTGCCCCCATTTACCTAGTGGTGTCCCCAGTGTATCCTTCTTCGTGGCTGAGTAGTACTTTGTCGTATTTTAAAAATCTTTCAGATTAGTTCCTTGCTTCATGGGCATTTGCACTGTTTTCATGATTGAACTATTACACACTGTGCTGCTACACTGGCAGACACGTATCACTGTGGCATGGATTTTTAAAAATCTCCTGAGCATTTGAGCTGCAGCATGATGTTTTTCGATCTTCTGGGAAGATACCCAGAGGGGAATAGCCGGTTCCAATGAGCCCTCTAGTCCCAGCTTTTTTGAGGCCCCTACACTCTGATTTCCACAGTGGTTGCACTCCTGCCAACAGTGGAGAAGGGCTCCGATTCCCGAAGCCCCTCTAGAACGCGCTATTGGTTATTGATAATGGTCATTCTTTCTGAAGTGAGATAGACTCTCAGTACTATTTCAATTTGCCTCTCCTGGATAATTAGTGATGCTGAATTTTTTCTCATATATTTATTTGCCAATCATATTTCTTCAGCTAAGAAGTACTATTCAGCTCATATGCCCATTTTTGGATTGGACCTTTAAATTTTTGTGCATGTGGTCATTTTCAGTGCTTCCTGCGGCCTAGATGTAAGTCCTGTGTCTGATGACAACTGGCTCAAATCGCTCCCACTCTGCGGGCTGTCTTTGTACTCTGCTGGTAATTTCTGGAAAATGACTGAGTGTTGAGCCACAGAGAGGCTCTCGGGGCATTGGTGGCCAGATGCTGGAATACAGCCATGTGTGGAACACAAGGAGGCTGTGGATCCCCCGGACCAGGAAGAATCAGGAGGAAAAGCTGAACCCACAGCGAGAGCAGAGGGGCAACGGTCAGCAAAGAAGGAGGAGATGGGGGGGCACTTCCTCCCGGAGCTGAGAGTCAGCACAGGGGAGGGGCAATTGCAAACTGCAGTCAGCCCAAGACTGCCGCTGGTAGCCAGGGATTGGAGACCCCAAGGTCCCTGCAGAGGACCACCCAGTGGGGTGGCTTGGTGGCCAGCAGCAGAGAACACTATTGATAAGCTGCTCCAGTGCAACTTCCTGGCACAGAGGCCAAGCGGCTTGACGCCATTTTGGACAGAGGCCAACTGAGCCAAGGACCCCGGGTGACTACTGGTTCCACCTAGTGGCTCTGAGCAGAGGCTGCAGGAGAAACAGCAGAGGCTTGGAGGTTGCACCTCCAGCCAGAGCTCAGCCTGCACTTTGGTGAAAAGGGCGGTGTGGGCTTCCGGGGATTGTCTGCTACCCCCGTGGAGCCGCTGGCTGCTGGGGTTGGTCAGCGTGGCTCTGGACTCTGCCCATGCTAGTTGACAGGACAGACAGATCTTGAAGTAGACTGTTGGTCTTCTTTTCTTTTAAAAATAGTTTTAATCTTCTATATTTTATCTCTTGATTTTACAAAGTCTTTTCCTCATTCTTCGTTCTTGTTTTTATATGAGTGTAAATATGGCATCTAGTGTCCTGGTGGTTGTGTGCCGGCAGATGACAGCTGGCAAAGCTGAGCCCCACGGAGAGCCGGCCAAGGAACAGGGCTGCGCCTTCCGTGGGCTCGCTCGCCTGCGGCCCACCCGCGCTCTGCTCCGGGAAGGACTGCAGGGCTGTGGGGACCTGCCTGGGCTTCACTTTCTGCTCACCCACGGTTTAGGTTTCCATAGTAACCACACCCCTCATTTTCAGGAGTGTGACAAGAATGTGGCAGGATTGCCACAAGGTTTACACTGCCCAGACACTGCTGACCTTTTGCCTGTCGTGTGGGGCAGCGTGGCTTGATGCTTGCCCCATTCCCCAAGTTGTCCAAGCTATTTGTCCCTATTTTAAGATTCTGGATTTCTTTTTCTTTTCTTTCTTTCTTTCTTGTATTTTTTTCGGGAAGGGTCTACAGGGTGTTCAGGGTCTCACTACTAGATCAGACTCATAGTGATCTGCCTGTTTACAGCCTCCCAAGAGCTGGGATTACAGGCGCACGCCACCATTCCCAGTCTCAATTGCTGTCCCAGTGCACCCTGGGGTCAATGCTAGCACAGCAGGCAGGCCCAGAGACCAGATCCCCGCCCTTGCACCTGCTTACAGCTGCTTTAATCCGCTGAGCTATTTGGCCAGCACTACTCTGGTTTTTCTCTAAGTGGGTTTATGGCTGGCTACATGGGAGAGACTGAGGGAAGGAGTCTCTCCTTAAGTAACTCTCCCTTGAATGGACCCTGTTATCGTTTGTGTCTGGTGGGCCCCCCACAGCCTCATGCAGCCACCGGGGAAGTCTTCTAGAGTTTGTGGTTAATTCATGATCCAATGCTGGAATTACTGGCATGGGCGCTACCCCCGCCCTGGGTTGGGGAATCTGCCTATAGTTTTTTTTGGGGGTGGAGAAGCCTGTTAGCCGCTGCAGCCCCTGTGCCTCCCTGTGCTCTTGGCTGTTTCCTGCCTCTCTGAGCTGCTGCCCTGCGCCCTGTGCCCTCTGCCTGGAGCCAGCTGAGTGTGGACTGAAACCTCCACTAACTGTGAGCTAAATAAAGCTTTCCTTCCTTGAATTTTGGGGTCAGCAATGAGAGAAAAGTAACGGAGACAGAGCCTTCTTGCCCTGTGTGTTTGCTTCTGTTCTTGTTCTTACTCCTTACTTGTATCTCCCCGTCTTCTGTGTAAGTCTCCTAAAGCCAACGAGACCTGCTCCGCTCCCCCAGCTTGGCTTCTGATCTGTTTCCTTTCGTCTATATTTTCCCCCTCGCCCCTTCGAAATTTTTTCCCTTTAGGGTAAAATTGCCATAATGAGGGCTTGTTTACTGTATACAATTTCGTAGATTTTCTTTTACAATCACAAATCTACTTCATATGGTTGAAGTGGCGAACTATTAGTTACTCGGCTTGTCACTTTCTAGGCCGTGTTTCGTGCTGTCGCTGCTGATTGCCCCGCCTTAGCCCAGCTGGCATGACTGTTCTCTCCAGGCTTTTCCTGGCATATCAAGACTGACATGCCCTAAGATCATGTAAAACGCTACAGATCAGCGCCAGAAGGGCAGGAGCTGGGCCAAGAATGCAGCAACTTCTCATCTCTAAGAAACGAAAGAGGCCCAGCCCTGCAATGGAATCAAAACCCAAAGGCGAGCTGCACCTGTGAGGTAGTCGCTTCCTGAGCACATTAAATACTAGCAGGAAAGCTACTCACCACAGGCAATTTACAAGCGGAAGCCCAGGAATGAAGCTAAAAGCAATACAAAGCGAGGAGAGACTTGAGCAAGATACAGCCCTAGGCTTCCAGCTCACCAAAGGCAAACGCAGGGGAGTATGACATGGAACAACCCAAAAGCCACCATCGGGACTCTCTGAGGTGGTAAGAACAGAGCAAATGTAAGAGGCTCTAGAAAAAAATCAGATCCAAAATAATTTCATCCATAACTACAGTCATGGGAACCATAGTGAAAGGCATACTTAGAGGCTCTAGAAAAAAGTACATATTTTTAAAAATAAGGGAGCTTAAGAAGAGGATGGGGTCTGGGAAGATAGCTCAGTAGAATAAGTCCTTGCCTGGCAAGCGCAGTGTCCTGAGTTCAAGCCCCGGGACCACAAAAAAAGAAAAAGACTTAAAATGATGGAAACTATGAACACCCAACATAGAAAAGAAATGGAATCTATGAAACAGATTCCAAGACATAACTAGGAGACTAAGAATTTCACTGAAAGCTCGCACAGGACAATGAGCCAATGAGACCCTCAGGTGCAGAAGACAGGAGTGCACTCCAGAATCAGGAAAAGAAAGACTCTGAAACAATGGGCTGACTATAAGAAATCAACCCAGCAGCTACTAGATGTTGTAAAGAAAAACAGCGCAAGACTGACCGGCACTGCTGAGTGCAGTGGGGCATGCCTACGACCCCCGCAGCTGGAGGGCTGAGGCAGGAGGGCCACTGTGCGAGGGAAGCAGATGCAGCTACAAAGGACACAAAGATGACAGCGAGGCAGGAGGAGGAGGAGAGAAAAAGATTGATTGGAGTCGATGAAAAAACAAGAGACAGGACAAATAACACAAAAAACCTTATTCACAGATATCATGGGAGAAAATTCCCTGGCAGGGAATACAAAGTCCGGCACACAGATAAATAAGGTACGTAGAACTCTAATTAGCCATGATAAAAAGAAAATCTACAGCAAGGTAGGCAATAGTCAAGATTCCAAAAATTTCAACCCAAAAATAGAATAATAAGAGCTCTTGGAACAAACCAGGTCTAAAGGAAAATCCAAGGAAATCATGGCAGGCTTCTCACCACAACCCTCAAGTCAAGGGGAACTTGGAGTGCAGTATTTCAAGCCCCAAAAGCAAACAACCTCCAACCCAGACTGACCCATGCAGCAAAACTATCCTTCAAAGTTGATGGAGAAGTAAGACACCTCTATGATTGAGGCTGGGTGTGGGGGGCGTGCACCTGTGATCCCAGCTCTTGGGAGCTGTAAACAGGCAGATCACTGCAAGTGCAGTCTGTGTAGTGAGACCCTGAACACCCTGTAGACCCTTCCCTAACATACCAAAAAAAAGATACATCTATGACAAAAAAACACTTACGCAGTGGCCAGGGAGGTGGCCCAGTGGAATAAGTGCTTCGCTGGCAAGGGCAAGGCCCTGAGTTCAATCCCCAGTTCCACAAAAAAAAAAAAAAAAAAAGAAAAAAAAAGAAAAGAAGAAAAAACACTTGAGGAAATTTATGAACAATAACCCAGCACTCCAGAATGTTTTGAAGGACATTCTAGGAAGAGATAACAAGAATCAGAGTTCCAAAAAGCCCCATAGAATGAATTCACCAGGCAAGGCAAACACTTAAGCAGAGGGGAGAAAAGGGAAGCAAACCACAGAAATGACGCGACACGGAGAAATCAGTACGTAGCAATAATAACTACCGATGTTCATGCTTCGATTCTCCGATCAAAAGAAACAGACGGGCACATGGATCAGGAAGCAGGCTCCAACAGTATGCTGCCCACAAGAGCCATATTTAACTGGAAAAGAAGTTCATACGCTGAAAACTAAAGCACAGAAAGCAATACTCCTGGATTAGAGCAGGGGCAACCATTTTATTTGCAGACAAAGTGCATTTGAAGCCAGGATTGACTGACAAAAAGGTCATTACACCCTTGTAAATGGAACAGTCTACAAGAAGAGATGACAGTCGTAAGTAGCGGTGCACCAAATGCCACTGCACGCAACTATATACAGCAAACATTAGCACACATGAAACACCACATGATCACTCCTACAATTGTAATCAGGGCCTTTGATACCCCACTGCCACAACGGAGCAACCAGACGAAAAGAATCAGCCAGGAAAATTTTATTTTTTGATACAGGGTCTTGCTGTACAGTTTAGACTTGTAGTGGTTTTCCTGCCTCAGCCTCCCCAGTACTGGAACTGCACACATGCACCAACCATCACGTGAACCCCGCTTCAGGGCAGGCACGGTGTGCCCAGGGTTCTGGGGCCAGCTCAGCATGGAGTGCTGAGGATTGAACTCGGGCCTCTGCACGTGGTGCTTGGACCTCTGAGCTCTCTCCCCAGCCCAGCAACGAAATATGAGAGCTCAGCCTCCTGAACCATTAGACACTGTAGATCACAAACATCAGAATACACGCTCTCCTCAGCTGCGTGGGGGCCATTCTCCAGAATAAACCACATACTGTGAGACATGTTTAAAGGAAGGCAAAGCAGTTGGAATTATATCATGCATATTATCAGGCCACAGTGCAATGAACTTTGAAATGAATAGCAAAAAAAAAAAAAAGCATGAGAACTTCATAAACAGATGGAAATTAACTAACACCCTCCTGAGCAATCACTGGGTTACAGAGAAAATTTAAAAAGAAAGTTAGACAGTTTCTGCAAGTAAATGACAATACCAATACAACATACAGGGACTTATGGGAAACAAGGACAGCAGCTGGATTTCCCATTGCATGCATTTCACTCTGTAAAGCCCCAGATGGCCCTAACTCATTAGCAGGGCCCTGGGGACATCAGGCCTGCTGGATGAGGCTGAGTGCTGATTCCTGCCGCAAAAGACCCCACCCTCAGCTAATCTGGGCAGGGCTCCCCTCCTCTAAGGGGAGAACAGTGCTGTGGACTTCCTGGATGCAGGGATTGGGTGGCAGCAGGCCAAGGGCTTGTTTTACGGATAACTGATAGCTTCTGCTTTCTCCCCCTACTCATTAGAGCAAGGTAAGTGGACTGATAGGGAAAGACAGAGCTTTACGCTGTAGGAGCTCGGGAAAGTAGACGCTCTCAGAGCTCAAAGCTGTGGACAGAGCACGACCAGACACATGTCAGAAACCAAAGCCAAGGGGCGTCTGAGGTGCCTGGGATTCATCTGCAGAGGGTGTGGGGGCAGCTTCAGAGCAGCGCAGAGGAGATGCAGGGGCAGCCTCGGAGTCGCCCAAAGGGGACACAGGGGTGGCCTCGGAGTCGCCCAAAGGGGATGCAGGGGCGGCCTCGGAGTCCAACAAAGGGGACAAAGAGGCAGCCTCAGAGTCGCCCAAAGGGGACACAGGGGTGGGCCCATCTGCCACCGTGGGCAGTGCTTCGTAGGTCCGGGTCCAGAACTGGAAAAACTTTGTCCTCCAGTGTTGCTTCATGGAGTCTCTATCAATCTTCTTACTGATGTCCAGATAGCTGCAGTCATCCGTGGTGTAGGGATACCAGTGTGTGGGCACAGCCGAGAAGCCATAGTTGGGGTCCCTGCAGAACAAGAACTGGATTGGTGGGGGAAGAAGGCCCTAGGAGCCTGGAGACCCCAGCCAGCTCCCTGCCTGGCCCTCGGGCCTCCCGCCAGCTTGGTCATAACTCAGGCCTGGCTGAGGT
>PVKA01036820.1:11446-21583 GCA_004027165.1 Ctenomys sociabilis
TTGGGGTCAGGACCTCTCCTCCAGGGACACCCCCAGACCTGCAGAGAGACGCTGGCACCTCCCGCTGATTCCCCGAAGATGGTGATGCTGTTGGGGTCCCCCCCAAAGGCCGCGATGTTCCTCTTCACCCAGGAGATGGCCATGTGCTGATCCCAAAGGCCATAGTTCCCTGAGGCAGAGCAGCGTCAGGCAGGCCCTGCTGGCTGCAGGGTGCTGGGCAGGGTGACCCGGGGCCCACCCAGCATGGACGCCGGAGATGCTGGCTGTCCCAGCCCCAGAGCACTCAGCAGACCTGGCAAGTTGGCGTCCCCGGTGCTGAGGAAGCCCAGGGGGCCGACGCGGTAGTTGAAGGTGACCACGATGACATTGCCACGGGTTGCGATCTCCTGCCCGTCATACAGGTAGTTGCTGAGGAAGTTGGCTCCCTGTCCAGCCCCCATGAGGAAGGCACCGCCGTAGATCCAGACCATGACAGGCAGGTCCCGGGAGACTGAACAGGGGAGCGGTACAGTGGCCCCCACGCCCGCCCTGGGTCTCTCTGCCCCATCTCCTGCTGCCCTTTGTGCATCAGGCACCCCGTGTCACACTGGGGACAAGAGGACAGAGGCCTCTGCCCCATCTCTGGGCTGATTTCAGCTCTGTAGCCCAGCGCAGTGCCCAGTGCAGGGCCCGGAGGTTCCCACTGGCTGGGGGACAGACCTTGCTTCCCACTCTGGGGGACCCAGATGTTGAGGTAGAGGCAGTCTTCGTCCCCGTAAGTGCTGTCCTGTGTGAGAGTGGCCTGCAGGCATCGCTTCTTGAAGTCCTTGGTCTTCAGGGTCCCTGAGGGAGGCAGGACAGTGGCATGCGTCATCACAAGCTGCCCTCACCACCCAGCCAGGGCCACCAGCAGCCCTGTCCTCACCTTGCCAGCCGGGGTGACGCTGGGGCTTCTGCAGGGTCTTGGCGGTGGCAAAGGGGATGCCCTTGAAGATGTCCACAGAGTCGCTGCCCAAGAGGCTGAGCTTCTTGTTGACCCCTTCCACGAATCCTCCTTCTGTGTACACGGCGCCCAGCTGTGTGTGAGACAGGACTGGGTCAGGGCACCGTGACCTGGGCAGCCTGAGTTCTGGGTGCTGACCCACGGCCACCCAGAGGTAACTTCAGAGGAGGAAATCAGGCAGGCCTGGCTGCTTGTGCAGGGAGTAGGGGGCTCCCTGCAGGTGTGGGGCTCCATGTGACCAGGGACCCTGGCCAACCTGTGCTTCCACCCAACTAGGTTGGAGATCTGGGTTCCAGGCATGACCTACCACCCACATGGAACATCCATTGCCCTGGGTATAAGACGGGATGCACCAGTCTCCCTCCAGGGCTGCTGGCCGTGAGACACTGGCAAGTGCTTGGTGTCTGTGAAGTGTTCCCCTGCCACTCTGCAAGCCCCCAGGGGTGTCCCTTCTTGCTGCCTCCCTCTCTTCCCTCCCCAGTAGTGGCTGGCTTGGTATGGAGTTGGGGGCCCAATGTCCACATTCCCTCAACCCTGTGTGAGCTACTGTCCGGCAGGTCATCGGAACTGCCGCTGGGTCCCCCGTGCCCCCTACGGAGCAGAGGCTGGGCATTCTCCTCCTGGAAGTCACTATGCTGAACACAGCCCAGCTTCCATCCCTTCCCAGTGCCCCTTCTGTCTGTCTAGTGGAGCTCAAGAGCTGCCCTGCTCCTACATGCTGCAGCCTGCTCCACTTCCTGGCTCTCACCTGTGGCCAGCCCTAGGCTTGTAAACGCAGGGCGGCCTGCTCTCATGGGCCAGCCATGTCCCAGCAGCCCTCTGCAGACCGGCTGAAGGGCCCCTGTCCCCTGGGAGGGACAGTGGGGTAGGCGGGAACTGAAGAGGAAGGAGCCAGAAACAATGAATGCCGAGTGCCTTGGCAGCCAGGCTTCCTTGTTGGGGCCCCCGGGGACCCTGGGAAGGGGCGGAGAGCTAGGTCAGTGCCTGAGGGGCTTGGGGTGCCCTGGGAGAAGTGGTTGTGTGGTGGAGATTGGCCTGAGGGTGGGGCCCAAGGATGAGACCTTTTCTGCAGAGGCAGTGCTGGGAGACCCCGGCTCCTGGAGCAGTGAGGAGCTCACACAAAGAGCTCCCCCACGTTACAGAGGCCAGAGCCCAGGGCCAGTGCCCCAACATCCAGGTACAGAGGAATGGAGGGTGGGGAGCAGGCCCAGGTGGAAGGGAGGGTCTAGACCCTCTGGGGCAGGTGCAGGGGTGGAGGGAGAGCAGGTCATGCATAGCCGGGTGGGCGCTGCAGATCCCACGTGCTGCTGGGATTCTGTGGTTCGCTCCTCAAACCACGGTAGCTACATGACAGCCTCCTCATCCCGACCCAGAGAGGAGCTGTGAGTGGGAAGCTGGGGCTCCCGCCCAGAAGAACTGAGGAATGCAAGGGGCAGGAGGAGCCAGACCCAGAGTGGATAGGACCAGGTCTGAGATTCTTATTTGGGAAGAGCCAGTGGGCACTCTGAGATAGTAAGCAAACTGACACCAGCTTTCTTTTGTAAAATGGAGACAAGTGAAGACCATCAGGGGCTTTAAAGTAAGATCTCCAGATGTGGCAAGTAAGGTTTCCAGAGGACCCGGGCACACTGGAATTTCAGATCAGCAGCAGCCTGGTCAGCGTAGCTGTGAAATACCGCACAGGAGGCAGCAGTACCGCAAACTGCTTTTGGGGGCTCTGAACTCAAATTCAGCTGGGTTCTGTGCTGGACCTCATTGCATGACAGGAGCCGGGCACAACCTGGCCTGGGCGATGACGGGCTCGCTGCTGGGGCTCGCTCAGCTCGCTGCTCTGCCGTGACTCTGTCCTCCCTCCTCTCGGCCCTGTCCCGCAGGTCCCAGATCTGTTGCAACCGCACAAGTGAGCCTGGCCTCAGCCCCGGGCCCTCTGCTAGGCTCCTCTTACCTTTGCAGCACTGGCCAGCGCCAAACAGCAGGCCAGGCCCACGACGGCCAGTCCCAGGTGCCCCATCCTGAGCATCTGCCTCTGTTGGCCTTCCCTTGTGCCTCGGGTATTTATGGAGCCGGGGCCAAGGTCACAGCCACGAACGTGCAGGAGCCCAGAGTCAAACACACAGGCAGGAGCAGGTGCACCTTTCCCAGGGTGGAAGCTCGTGGTGCCCACCATGTACCTGGGCAGGTTACTGCCTCCTGGGAGCAGAGGCAGGTGGCATAGGCAGGGCTGGCAGGGCCGGGGCCTGGAGGGGTGTGGCATGCCCTATGTGCAGCTCATAGGCTAGGGCTTGAGGCCACCTTCAGAGCACAGGGGAGCTGTGTCCCTGAGCCCTCACTGCCCATGAGGGCAGCAGGGGGAGCTGATGGGACCCAGCGTGTGACTGGGGCCAGATGGCTGCTCCTGGCTTCTGGCTCCGCTGACCCCTTATCTCAGGAGCTCGGCCCTCAGCTCCTGGACAGCCCCACAAATCCAGACAGTGCAGAACCCCACTGGGACCCCAGGGGCTCCCCTATGATGTTCTCCTGCAAAGAGCTGCTCCAAGGGGTCTGTCCCTCTATCCCTCGAGACAAGGACAGTATTTGGAAGGTGAAGATGGAGAGAGACACAGACCCTTGAACAAAAGGGTCCTCCCTGTGGGGCTGAGGGCAGGCTGAGGGGAGCAGAGAGGGTGCACGGTGGGCTTAGAAGGGGCCCTGCGGTTAGGGCCGTCAGTCTCCTAGTAGACTGTCCACAGCAGTGCGGTTTTCCTTGCAGAGCTCTTGCCCAGCCTCGGTGACCTTAATTTCTGAGCAGTTGTCTTTCTGGGTGCAGCTGTGAAGGGCGGGGCTCTCCCGTTCCTTCCTCAGTGGTTCATTTGCAGTGGACAGAACCCTCCTGGGTGGTGGCGCTGCCTTTGTGGCCTGGTACCCCCAGTCTGCTGATTCCTCTGAGGCTTTTCGTGGATTTGGGGCCACCTTCTAGCACGATCACGCCCCCTGTCGGCAAAGGGTGCTGTGACGTCAGCCTTGCTGACAGGGACCTTTTGTCTCTTTTGCAGCCCAGCTGCTTCTCCTGCTGTTTCCCGTCCTTGCGGAGCAGGCGTGGTGGGAGTGGGTGACCTAGCCCGGTCCCTGATCTCAGAGGGAAAGTTTTTGCTCTTCCTCTAATAGGAAGCTGTCAGTAGGTTTGTCATAAATGGGCTTTATCATTGAGATATCATCCATCTCTGCTGAATTTCCTCAGTTTTTAAATCACAAAAGAATGGTGGATTTTTTTTTTTATTAAAAAATAACCTTTTATTTATTTGTTTGTTTGGTACAGGGTCTCATCACACAGCTCGGACTCATGGTGATCCTACTGTCTCAGCCTCCCCAGTTCTAGGGTTACAGGTGAGCACCACCCCACCCAGTTCTGGTGGCTGGCACAGTGTATGCAGGGTTCCAGGGTCCACAAGGAATGTTGAGCCCAGGTCCTTGAACTTGCCAGGCAGGTGCTTAGATGGCAGAGCTATCTACCCAGCCAAGCGACGGTGGATTTTGTCAGAGGTTTTTTTCTTGTTTGTCTCTTGAGCAAATCACATGACCTTTCTCCTTGTTTCTGTTCATGTCGTGTGGGACTTTGGTTGACATGTGCACGGTGAACCGGCCTGGCATGCCTAGGACGAAGCCCCCTTGGTCACGACGTGTGATCTTTTTGATAGTTGGATTACTGGTACCTTTGCATCTCCATTCATTAAAGAAATCGATCTCTGTTTCTTTTTTGCAAGATCCTTATCTGGTTTTAGAATCAGGTTAATGGACGCTTGCAGGTTTGGCCTTTCCTTCTAATTTCATTCAAAAACTTGAGGAGTATAGGTGTTAGAATCCTTGGAGCTTTGTAGGACCCAGCAGGGAACCTGTCCAGACCTGGGCTTTTGCTAGTTGGTGGATTATCAGCCCTTCAATTTCGTTGTTCATTATTTGAGTATTCAGGGGCTTTAACTCCTTTTGGTTCAGTTTTGGTGACTCATATTCCCGTAGGAATCTATGCATTTCTTCTGAATCTCCAGTTTTATCGGTGTAGAGATTGCAACATTATAGCAAATACTATTTTAGTTTTTGGTTTGGGTTTTTTGGGGGGCTGTGGGGGGTGGCAATGTCCATTGTGATTTCACCTCTCTCATTTCTAATTGCATCGATTTGGATCTTTTCTCTCCTTTTTTATTTTTGGTTTTTAGTACCAGGACTCAAACTCACAACCTTACGCTTGCCAGGCAAGCGCTGTGCCAACGCGCTAGATCCCCGGCCCTTCTCTTCTTTTTAAAAAAGTGTTGATTACATTGGATAAAGGTTGGTCTACTTTGTTTTTGCAGAACCAACTCTTAAAATCATTCATTCATTGTATTATATTTCTCATTTTCAGTGCTACCTGCTTTGGTTTTCATAATTTTCTTCCTTGCACCGCTTGCGGAAGCTGTTCTCAGTCTTCTAGGAAGGACGCAGCGCGCGGTGGGCTGAGCGGCCTCGTTCTGGCTTTGTGATGTGGGCGTCCACACTCTCGTCTTCGTGCCTGGGACTGCTTTCACCGGGTGCCGCGAGTTCTGGTATGTTTTAGTTCTAGAGACTGTCTCATTTTTTCCTTGATTTCCTTTGTAACCCTTGTTTATTCAGAGGATATTGTTCAGTCCCCAAATATTTGCACTATTTTGTGTTTTCTTTTGACATGATTTCTAGCTGCATTTCACTGTGGCCTGATAATAGGCATGGCGTAGTTTCAGTTCTTTCACACTTGTGGTGGATTACTGGCTAGTAGGTAAGTAGAAAGGTCCATGTCTGGCTGAAAAGACTGTGCATCCCGCTTTGCAAAGGTGGAGCCCTTTGCAAATATCTAGGAAGTCTGTGTGTCGTTGCTCCAAGCTGTATTTCTTTGCTGGGATCTTTGCCCAGGTGATCTGCTGGCTTTAGTGGGGTGTTGAGGTCCCTGCTCCAAGCGCCTTCGTGCCTCTCTGAGGTCTTATCCAGCAGCGCTTATCTTGTGAAGTCGGGTTCGCTGTTGCTCAGTGTCTGCATGCTAATAATCGCTACCCCTCCTCATGGGGTTGTTGCTTGAACTGATACATAATGACCTTCTCTGTCCCTTTTGATCAGTTTTGGCTTGAGGTGGACTTGATCTAAATTTAAAACTTTTCGAGTTCCTGTTCCATGGAATGTTGTTTTCGATCCTTTAATGTTTTAGTCTGAGTTCTTCTTGGGGATAAACGTGTTTCTTGTTCACAGCATGCTGGTGGGTTTTGTTTCTTGATCCCTCCTGCCAGTCTGTGTCTTTTGATTAGAGAAACGAGAGCATCCTCCAAGAGGCGCTGGCTTGCTCTGCTCCCTGATGCTGGTGGGCTGTTTCCCTTGTACTTAAGGCTTGTTCTATTTGGTTCTCACAGACTTTTTTTTTTTTTTTGTGGAACCAGGGGTTGAACGCAGGCCCTTGCGCTTGCCAGGGAAGCACTTATTCCACTGGTGGAATAGTCCTCTCACAGACTATTTTAACTGTCAGCTTTTAGGGTCCCTTTCCCTTTTAGGGTCCCTTATCCTTGAGGATGTTTGGAATGTTGGTTCGGTGGCCTTTGCATTTCTTGAGATGTACTTTATCATAAATGTGTGTTATTTCTCCACCAATTTTGAGATGCCAGCAATGTCAGCTGGCTGGAAATTGTTTTCTTTTCGTGCTCAAAACACTTCCCTCCAAGCTCCTTTGACCTTTAAAGCTTGGGCAGAAGACTCTGCTATAACTCTGGCAGTTTTCCTTCCTGACTCTGTTCCTCCATTGCATTTCTGGGATTTTGATTATGATGTCATGCAGCGGCACGTTCTTTTATCTCATTTGGAAAGTTTTTGCCTACTACTTCCAGAAAGGATTTTTTAATGCCATTGTGTTCTCTTCTCTCTTCTCTCTTCTCTCTCTCTCTCTCTCTCTCTCTCTCTCTCTCTCTCTCTCTCTCTCTCTCCTCTCTGTATTTTAGGGAAGGGCCTATAGGTGTTCAGGGTCTCACTACTAGATCGGACTCGTGACCCATAGTGATCCACCTGTTTACAGCCTCCCAAGAGCTGGGGTTACAGGCAAATGCCACCATGCCTGGTCTCAATAGCCGTTGCAGTGCACCCTGGGATGCGGGGCTGGCACAGCAGGCCCGGGGACTGAACCCTGGCCCCTGCCCCTGCTTGCAGGCATTTTAATCTGCTGAGCTATCTGGTTAGCCCTTCCCTTCTCATTAAAGAATCATAGTCCATCTTACCCTGGTGTTCCTCAAGTCACCCCGGAGCTGCTGCCTGCACTTCCAGGCCTCCTTTGCTTTTTGCAGCATTAGCTCATCACTGACAGCATGCCTGTGTCAAGCTTTGTCCTCACAGTGGTCCCTTCTGGTGCCCATACTTCCAGTAAAACTTTTACTCTGAGTTTTTACTTGAGGCCGCTTTATGGACTCATTGTTTTCTGTGCTGATCCTGCATGGCTTGCATTTGTGTAGTGCTCCAGCCTTTGCTTAGTGTCTTTTTAGACACTGCTGATGGCTTGGTTTCACTAGCCCAGAGTCTTTTTTTTTTTTTTTTGTGGTACCAGGGATCAAACTTATGACCTTGCACTTGCCAGGCAGGCGCTTATGCCACTGAGCTACATCCCCAGCTATCCCAGTGTTTTATTCCGTCTGTCTTCCGTGAGCTTGTCAGATGCCTTGCCAAACCTCTGCTACTATCGTTGGGACCCTTCAGGTGAGGGGCTTTCTGTTTCAAGGCCCCGTGGAGTTTTGGGAGACGCTCGGTTGGCCTGTGTCCTCCTGCTTTCATTCTGTGTGTTTGTGTCTTGTGCTGAGGCTTAGGGATTTATGGGGGGGCGGTGAACACTGAGAAACCCTAAAGGCCAAGAGAATTTATATCTACTTTTAAAATGTTTATGTTTAGCTACATGTGTGTGTCTGTATTTTTTTTAATTTTATTGAGAAACAAATAGCAATGAGACAGTTTCAAAACCAATTAGTAGGACAGTTTCAATAATTAATACATTGCATATTGTTGTCTTCTTAGTAGTTATTCATAGTACAAGGTGAAGACATGATATCTGTCCAAAAATGTTATTAGTACAAATCCTTCTATTCATTGAATTAAGAGAAAGTAGCTGTATATCTATCCTTGATGTTTTATAGGAGTTAGACCCAGAACCTTTATCCTGGCCTACATCCCCAACCCTTTTAAGAGGGGTTTGCTTGTTTGTTTTGAAATGATGTACTGAGTTCCCTTGCGGGACTTGACACTCAGCCCCGCCCAGCCTCCAGGGCGCTGAGGCTGCAGATGTGGGCTGCCTCATCGGCTTCCGGGGCATTTTCATATTTCATTTTGAGACAGCGGCTCTGACTTTCCCAAGCTGGCCTCTTACTTGAATTCTCCTGTCTCTGCCTCCCAAGTGCTGGGCTACAGGTGTGCTCCAGTCTGTGTTACATAAATTTTTTCACTGCTTTGAAAAAATATCATGACACAAGATGGCAGCTGCCTTTCCACAGTTTTGGGAGAAAAGGATCGGCTTCCACTGTGTCGCTGGGTCTCCAACTACCGAAGAGGAACTTGTAGATTCTGAGTCACCTGCTGGAATTGGGCGAGGAAAATCGCCAAGAGACCAACTGCACCATGGAAGAGCAGACACCTGAAGGAGAGTGTCAGCTTGGGGTCCAGCAGGGTTTCTCTCCTTCCCTCAGACAGAAATCCTGTGGGAACCCTTGCCGCCAGCCGCAGCTTCCCTGCTGGCTCCCCATCTACAAAGCCCTCAGCTGCAGCCATGAGGCCGCAGTGGGCTTCACACAAGCCCCCTGGCCTCCTAGAGTGGGGCTCCTGCATCCCTTGAATTCTTGTACCTATGATTTCACGCAGTGCCCCCGGTGGCCTTGGCCCTACCAAGAGCCAGCTGGTCATGCATCCCAGGTAGGCCACTGTATGAGGCTGATGGATCAGGACTGGGGTGCTGGTTCCTGCCAGCAAAAGCCCTGGGCCCCACTGCTGCAGACAAGGCTCTGGCCCCTGTTCTCGGGGTCGAAGGTGGTGCTCTGTACTTCCTGGAGCCTGAGGACTGACCAAGATGATAGGGAGGCAGTGGACCTAGTACCTATGGCCAGAAGAAAGGAGGTGGGGGCTGGGGATCTAGCTCACTGGCATAAGTGCCTGCCTGCTGAGCACAAGGTCCTGAGTTCGACCCCCAGTTCTGCATGCCATGCCGGCCCTGAAACTGGTCACATGCCTGTGAGCCCAGTGCTAGGGAGGCTAAGGCAGGAGGATCACTGTAAGTCTGTGAACTGCATAGTGAGACCCTGTATCAAAAAAAAAAAAAAAAAGAACTAGCTATGGCCCCTCCTTCCTATAGCCCTGTCATTGGAGCAAAGACAGAGACTAGATGTGGAGTTGGAGTTTTACTTCGGAAGACTCAGGCGACCACTCTAGGAACCAAACATACGGTGATGGCCAGGCACGGACACTAGAAACCAAAGGCTACAGGCATCTGAGGTGAGTGGGAGTCATCTGCAGGGGCGGTGGGGGCAGATTCAGAGTCCACTTCAGAGGCCATGGGGGTGGCCAGCTGCGGGCAAGGCCTGGAATGACAGGGCCCAGAATTTCAGAAACGTGGTCCTCACGTGCTGCTCCATGGAGCTGCTGCCTATTGCGCTGGTGACCTCCGTGGCATACGGGTACCAGTGTACAGGCACAGCAGTGCGGCCCACGCTGGGGTCCCTGCAGGGTGGGTGACGCTAAGGCCTGAGGACGGTGAGCAACCTGCTCCACATCTCCCAAGTGCGAAGTGAGTAGACTGGGAAACCCCAGGGGCTGCAGGGCCATGTGGGTGGGGCCGGTGAGCCTGCTGCCCTGGCCCCAGATGAGTCCACACCTTACCCACTCTTGGCGAAGGGCTTTCCAAACACATAGGCAATTTCTTCCATGTGGTCAGCCCCATCCACGTCGGGGCGTCTGGACTCCAAGAAGGCACAGAAAAGAGGTAGGCGTAGGTCCTGGCTCTCCTGAGGGGAGGAGACACAGCCTGGAGATGAGGCTCACCCACCTGAGGCTGCCCAGACACAGGGGCCTGGAGGGAGCTGGGGAGCAGGGAAAGGCAGGGGGTCCCCACCAGGACTCTTGGGGAAACCAGGGCTCCTACACCTGGCTGGGGAGAGCGGCAG
>PVKA01036821.1:0-21487 GCA_004027165.1 Ctenomys sociabilis
CAATAAACCAGAGAGTATTTCTATGACTTCAAATTTAAAAATTAGTTTATTTCAAATTTACCTTTTTTTTTTTTTTTTTTTTGGTACCAGGAATAAAAGTCATGACCTCAAGTTTCCAAGCTCACCCACTAAACTATTTAATGGATTAAACAAATGCAAGTAAAGAGCAACTTGCATCTGTTTATGTTCAGTAAGTATCTGACATGGAAAATCATAATATTCAGTTATTTCTTTTAGCCATAGCTCATCTTAAAAACAATAGTATCTGAGATTTAAGAAAACAGTTGGTTAGACATTTTTTACAGTGCTGAGCTCCTGTGGAGATTTGTTCCATTTTCCATTTTCCTTTCCACTTCATCAAAACCACATGAGAAAAATACAAAAAAAAAAAAGGAAAAAAGAAAAGACCAGCCAAATAGCTCAGAGCACTAAAGTGCCTGCCTAGGCAGATGTAGTGGCCAGGGTTCAATCCCTGTCATGCTGTGCAGGCCTTGCCCCCAGGGGCACACTGAGATGGCAATTGAGACTGGGTGTGGTGGTGTGTGCTTGTAATCCCAGATCTTGGGAGGCTGAACACAGGTGGATCACTATGAGTCTGATCCATGTAGTGAGATCCTATGGACCTTGTACTAAAATATTTCTTTAAAAAATGAATAAACAAAAAAATAAAACACATGACAGAACTACAGATCTGGAATTCACTTTGCCTCACAAAGGCAGAAACAGGCTCACAGTGACCAGGGGTGTGGCCTAACGACATAGCCACTGAGTGATAACACTGGTCACTACTTTTGGCAGGAGTCACTCTTTGGTAGTTGTCAGGAGCACAACAGCAAGCCCCAACCTGCTTCCACTTTAGTCCCAGCCACCCCAGGACAATTGGCTCAAAGTTGTGGGAAATGCAGATGCCCCATTTATCATGCCACTGTGGAGATTGGTTCCTTTTGTGAAAAGGAACATGTGAAAAAGCTGGCTGGAATCCAGAGGCTAGGTAATAGTACATTCTGGGGATGCTTTGCAGAAGCACAAACAGCCTCGCTTGGTGGGCTCTAGAGACTTTCCACATCCCACGCCTTCAACCTAACAGCATCATCTCAAGGCTCAGTGGCACTGAGCACTTTGGAAGGCTCATGTCTCTGTTATTGCCGGTGGGAGAATAAATGGCATGCCTAGATACTAATATTAAAAGTAGCACAGCAAAAACATAAAATAAATTTATGTCCTGTAGTCTAGATAAAATATCACAGCCTCCGCCATAATCAATTATGTCACTTGGAGCAAGGGCAGGAAAAATCTCACTAAGATATACTGTGCCTCTCTGCAGCATACACCACCCATTTAAATGCAATGACAAGCCAGACAACTGGATGACTACTGGAAAGCTGGTCCCCACTTCACCAGGAGGGGACCTTTACATGGCAAGGTGACTTAAAACTGTGGAGCCATCGGAATTGAGAGGTCATATGGCCATGAACCTCCATGGAAATGAAACTGATTCTGCCTTCCTCATCCTGTTCCTGTGAAAGGATCTGTCACACTTTGGCCACCACTGCTTCATTTTGACAGCTCCATGAGTCTGTGAGCATCTTAGGGCAGGGAGTTTGTCTTACTCCTTCCTATTTTTAAACTTTATTTTATTGAGAAACAAATACCAATGAGACAGTTTCAAAACTGATTAAGAGAACAGTTTCAATAATTAATACATTGTACATCGTTATCTTCTTAGGGTTTTCCATAGTACAAGAAGCACACAGGATATCTTGTCCAAACACTATTAGTACAAATCTTTCTACTCATTGAATTAAGCAAGAGAAGCTGTTTATCTATTCTGACTATTCTGTATATATACAAATGCAAAATGGTCCTTCCTTTGTATCCCCTTCTTTTGTTTACTCCTCTCAGAGATGGGTATTCCATAGGCATCTAAATACTATAGGTGCGTGAATTCAGCAAAACAATCCATCACAGTTTAGCAGTTCACAATAGCAGTGGGTTATCCACAGAAGTGGTTGACTTGAGACAGCTCAGCATATTAATATGGCTTTACTTTATATACCTCGTTTTTATACTTTTCTGCTGGATGGTTAAGACCAAGATAAAATGAGACCTATATAACAAGAAATGTAACTTTTGTATCTGAGAAGGTCAGTCACGTACCCTCAGGATTTATCCTGTAACCCATATCACACTTTTGTAACCCAGATCCTTTGGTAGTATGTCTTACTCCTTTATTTTCTTTCTTTCTTTTTTTTTTTTTTTTTTTTTTGTGGTACTGCAGTTTGAACCCAGGTATATGTGACATACAATTTACCATTCAACCATTTCAAGTGTAGACTTCTGACCTTTACTTTCAGCTTCACAACTTAGGAGAGTGTCTAGCACATAGTCACATAGAAAAAGCTGACTACAACCTATACTTATCTTTTCATGTTAATTACAATTCAGACAACATTACTTTATCCCTTTGGATAACAACTCACACCTTTATGGCAAGGAGGCTGAGAGGTAGGGCTGCTTATACCACACTGTACCCACAGCTCTGCCTATTGAAGGTTCATATCTGAGCGCAATGCCCATTCTCCAAATTTCATGGCTGAGGTCAGCCTGAGGTCCAGGTTAAGGAGGTGATCTTGGCCTGCCCCCACCAATTCCAACCATGGATTCACTCAACCTCAGAGTCCAAAACACCTGGGCTTGCATGGCACCTAACCAGTGTTGAGCAGGGCCCTCCTCTTCCCTTGCTGACCACACTGAGCTAGATGCACATGGCACCAAGAAGTATTGTGTCACCCCAGAGCCAGCCACACGAAAGCTGGTGGCTTGATGTTACACTGCACCCAGAGACCACCCAGTGCCTTGAGATGTTCTCTGTCCAGCTGATATAGGTTAGTGAAACTCCAGACCTGACCTAAATGACTTTGTGTTCTCTAAAACCAAAGAATGGGTTACCTCAACAATGGCCCTGGAGTCTGGCTGCAATGGCCTCCAATTTTAGAAAGGCAAGCATGGCATCAAGTGCTCCAAGAAAAAGTATGAGTCCTAAACCAGAGCTGACTGAAGAGCAGAAGCAGGAAATCCAGGAAGCTTTCAATCTCTTTGATGCAGATGGGACCATCGATGTAAAGGAACTAAAGGTGGCAATGAGAGCCCTGGGCTTTGAGCCCAAGACAAAAGAAATCAAGAAAATGATAAGCAAAATTGATAAGGAGGGGACAGGCAAAATGAACTTCAGTGACTTTCTGACCGTGATGATGCAGAAAATATCTGAGAGACATACCAAGGAAGAAATCCTGAAAGCTTTCAAGCTCTTTGATGATGATGAAACTGGGACAATATCCTTCAGAAATCTGAAGTGCGTGGCCAAGAAGCTGGGTGAGAACCTGACCGATGAGGAGCTTCAGGAGATGATTGATGAAGCTGATCGAGATGGAGACGGTGAGGTCAATGAGCAGGAGTTCCTGCGCAGCACGAAAAAAACCAGCCTTTATTGAGACCTCTGTCCTATCTCCTGCTGCAAGTACATGTGACTAGAGTAGTGCCTGCTGTCCTGCGAAATCTGGCTTCCCATTTCCCTGTAGAACTTCAGCCATGGCCTTGAGTCTGATTTGGACTTCTGAAAGTGTTTTTCGATATTAAAGTTCTTTGTAAAATGAAAAAAAAAAGAAAATAAAAATAAAAATAAAACCAAAGAATGAATTTTAGGAACAAACAGAGGTTGAGGGTAAAACTGTATTGGAAAGGAAAGGTTTTGTAGCAGAGAGGACAAAAGGGGAACCTGAACAGGTTATCCAGGAAGCTGTTTCTTCTAGGGACTTTTACAGTGTAAAACCATGTGGGGCTAAGGAGAGAATGGGGACTCTCTTAGGTGGATGTAGGGTGAGACAAAACTATGATCAACCAATGGGATTACAAGCACCATTGCTCAGGTAAAATTGACTAGGCCCAAGACGAAATGGGACAGCAAGTCACGTAGCAAGCAGGCATGAATGTAAAGCAGGACCTTATTGGGTGGCCTCCAAGCAATGATTTTTCTTGGCTAATGAGCAATCCTGAATGCCAACCTTTAGGGAGGTTAGCATTTGTTTGGATCACAGCAGGAGCATCTCTCACAGTTGTGTAAGGTATCTGGTCTTTGTTATCTCCTTTGAAGGCCTGACCCTATCTGACTGCCTATAATATTTCTATCTAACTCAGGCTACCTGCAACACAGCTACTGGCATGTGTAACCTTGGCCAAGGCAACATGAGACGACCCTGCTACCTGATGAAAGGGGAATCAAGTTAGCCCTAACCCTAACCCTATAGGCCTGTATTTAAGGGTACAAGTCCCCGTCCATGAGGCTCAACCCTCACGACCTCATCAGCCCCCAAAGACTTTTCCTAATAGGGTCACCTCGGTGAGGGCTCTACAGTGACTTTCAGGGAGACACAAGTGTTTGTTCCACAAAAACAAAATGCACAATGTCTTCCTAGAGCTCTGCCTCTTTCAGTTTGTCAGTCCTTCAACCACTCCAGTCATACACTTCTGTAAAAGTCAGAATACACCAGTCTCCTTATACCACAGATACCAGACAGATCAGTGCCCAGCCCATACCCCTTCCCAAGGAAGATAGTGCCCCCCTGGTGATGCCAGTTAATAAAGGCAGCATCCGGGGGGAACTTCTGGAGTAGCACTTCCAGAGAAGATCAATGGGTGTGCCATCCTTGTCTCTTCATGAGTTACAGCAAGTGCAACTCTGCCCCTTGAGGATACACTCTGTGAGCTAGGCAAGACCTGTGACAGCATGGAAGTGCTGGGTGTCACCATTCTGTGGTTTCTCCTTTGCTCACTACCCACCAGCCCACTTTGTTTCAATTGGTCCCAAACATGTCACATCAATTACAGTAACAAGGGCCCAATAAGCAAAAAAACATGTTTATTAATTTGATAGAACACTGGATTTTTTTTTTTTACTGTTACTTTCTCCCTGCATCCCAGCCAAGCAATGCTGTCTTTACCTGTTCAGAAAAAGAATGCATCTGTTAAGGTACAATTGAGTCTGTTTCTGGATTTGGGATTTCAGAACCTGGGAACTGAGCCAAACAGGCAAGATTTAGGAAGACATGGGAGAGCTTCAGATCTGGCTCCTATTGACCCCTCCCCCATTGAATTCATTCAAAAAGAAAAGCCCAGCTACCTAGGATGGGAAGCAGAATTTGAACAGAAAGCAGTGACAATGACAGAAGTTTACACACTGATCCAAGCCATGGTCCTAGGCCTGCAGAGTCTGGGTGTGGCTCAGAGGAAGAGTGAGGACATGTCTTCATGCCCTGGTGCTGAGTGTGAATGGCACAGCCCATGACCACACTCCCAGGAGGTCACAGAGCCAGTCAGGAGTGAACACAAGGTAAGCTTGGAAGACAGACTGGGGATGGAGGCAGGCAAACACAAGCATGTGCCTGCCCCACCTCAGCAGCATAGGCCCAGGAGGGAAACAGTAACAGTTTTGGTACTGAGGATGATTTTGCTGAAATTACTAGATATTCTAAACTCACGTTTATTTGAACACAAACATTCCGATAGGTTATTAATAGACACTGCTTTCCAAAACCAGACTGTTTCTTGATCGAATATGTGAGAGAACTGCCATGGAAACCAAGCTAAGCAGGCATCTTTTCCACAGTCTCACACTAGTGATCTGTCTTCCAGACTAATGAATCTTAAAGACTAATTAATCTTAAAACTGGTCCATTTGCATACCGTCTATAGGGCCCTCATCTGGTAGGAGTGGACACACAGATAAAGAGTACTAGTAGGTAGCCAGACTGCATATTAGTTAGCTAAGTCTTACAGAGAAGGACAAAACAGACAGTCCAAAACAGTGAAAGGACTCTAAAACACAAAATGGCCCCAGCCTCAAGCCCTGCTACTTGATTCAGCTCCTGAGTTGATGCCCTCATAGCTTCAAGTAACCCAGGCCATGGGATCTTCAGCACATTCCTAACGCAGGTGATCCTAAGTGTGAATTAAGTGGATTGCAGATTTTCAGGGGTGTGGAGCTGGCTCAGTGACTCAGGATGTAAAACTGATAGCTTGTGTGAGGTGTTAAATTTACATCTGTTGTCAGGCTTTGAGGGACATGGCTCAGGTCAGTCTCCGAAGACTCAGAGGACACTCAGGCACAGGAAGTTGCTGGAAAATCCCAAAACAGTACCAGAGGAGCAGGGGCAGGGGAAATTGAGTGCAAGGCAGTTGTAATAGGGGTCCTAACCCATTTAGGGCTCAGAGGGGCTGCTCACTCAGAATGTGGCCCTTTGGAGATGCCCTGTGCTTGTGAAAGGAGCTGGGCCATTGTACAGGTATTGACAATTCACCGGATTTGGGTGGCTGTATCTATCAAAGTTTTACTAGAAGTACACATATAACACAAGATGTACAAATGTATAAGAAATTATAAGAATGATTATGATGGTCAGCCACAGAGTCAGATGAGGAAGTGTGCAGAGGGCATCTGTACACTGGAGACTGAGGATTCAGTCCAAAGTCTAGAGCTCACTGCAGTGTCTGTGCAAGTCCATATTGGAAGACAATGGATCTGTGATGGAAGGCTGATCAGTCTACACCAGAAGGCTGAAGGGTCCAAGGAAAAAGCCTAAGAGTCTGCACTAGAAGCCAGGATACAACATCTAAGCTGAAGGTGAAGATGAGCTCCTCTGAAGAAAATGGAACATTCCATCCTTCCTCATTTCCCTTTTATACCCTTTAAGTGATAAGCCACCCTAGGGCAACTCCTCCACACCCTAGGGAATGGAATTACTGAGCCAATTTAGTTAAGCTTCTAAACCTCTCAAATTGACACAGTCCATCATCCACTACAGTGGCTTTGGCAGGAATGGTGTCCTGTGGGAAGATAGCCCCAGTCCTCTTCCATGTGTGGTTCCTGAGACACCATCAGTGAGCAAGGTGAGCCAATGTTCCCAGCCTTCTGAGGGTGGGCATCTAGGCCCTGCCCTGGGATCTGGGGCTGTTCATGGCACTCACCACAGAAAGAGCACAATCTCTACCCCCACCCCCTGCCTCTAGATATGGTCTGGTCTTCTGCTCTCCCAGAACACTCTATGCCCTTTCTTCAGTGTAGTTCCATTCTGGGATCACTGTGCATTCTGCATTTCACCTGAGCAATGTGAGCAGTGTCATGTGTCTCCACCTCTGTGACCTCTGCAGCTGCCTTTGAGGTGTTTCCAGATAGGACCATGCTGAAGGCACTGGCTTGCCTGGCCAGACACTTCCCAGCACTAATGAGACCAGTCTGGACTCAGACTCCTGAGCTCCACAGCAAAGATTGGGGTCCTATGTGTGCTTTATGTGGTTTTCTTCTATAAAATCTGTAAAGTTTTATAAAGCCATCAGTCTTCTTAAAAATATATTTTAGGGAAAGGTCTACATGGTGTTTAGGTTCTTAGTACTAGATTGGACTTGTAGTGATCTGCCTGTTTACAGACTTCCAAAAGCTGGGATTACAGGCATGTGCCACCATGCCCAGTCTCAAAGCCATCAGTCTTAATGTACATTTCTTATATGACTATTTGGTCTCCTTTGGAGGGTGATCAACAGAGTCACCTCTTATGTTTGGTTCAAAAAGAAAGATCTCATATAATTAAAATTACTTTTTGGAAATGTTTCTACTTCCCATATGGAGTAAAATCCTTAGATCATTGGGTTTTGTCTAACTACACCAGAACCCCAAGGAGGACCTCTAGAGGAGCTACCTACATGATTCTCTGTCTCTGTCTCTGTCTCAGTCTCTCTCCCTCTCTGTCTCTATGTGTCTCTCCCTCCCCCAAAGAAATATGATCAATTTCATGAACATTGAACTTTTATTGTTTCAAACACTAGTTTCCTCGTTATTCCAATAGAATATTGGTTTCTTTGTGCATCCACTAGTGAAAATGTACACAGTGCATCTTCTGAGTGAGTAACAAAATTAGGAGTATTAAACCATACATTGATGTATTTGAGGAGAATGACCCAGTGAAGATATAGTTGAGGTAGTTTTGCGACTCGACATAATAGGCACTTTTATGTGCTCACCAATAAAATTTCTAAACCTTGGATTAAAAACTGAGAAGAATGAGAATAGAGAATAAAAGCAAAAAAGCCTGCACAAGGGCTGGCCAGATAGTGCAGAAGGCTCAAGCACCTGCTCAGGCAGAACCCAGCAGCCAGTTTGATCCCAGGCATGCTGTGTGGGCCCCACCCCTCGGGGTGTGCTGAGATAGCAATTGAGACTGGGCATGGTGGAGTGCGCCTGTAATCCCAGTGCTTCAGAGGCTGAAAACAAGATCAGTATGAGTCTGATCTGTGCAGTGAGACCCTGTAGACCCTGTACTAAATACATTTTTAGAAAAAGCCTACTGAGACATTAAAGCAGAGTTTTACTGCAGAAGACTTGGGATGAAGAAAGAGAGAGATGGAGAGACACAAGGTTGGGGGCAGGACGTGGTCTAAAGCAGAGACTTAGAATGGTTCTCAATATAGATCACAGGTGTTCAACCTCGGTTTATCTAGGTCACACTGAGTGAAGAATTGTCTTGAGTCTCATACAAAATATATAATAATATTTGTAAGTAACAGAATTTCCTGTTTTATATATTGTATTATAATATTTTAAAAGGAGGGAAACATAATGCAAAAATAGTGGGATATTTTCCTTTATTTTTGTGAAACCAATGCATTAATGTCTGGCTCAGTGGAAATGGTTCCCAAATTTAATAATTAAATAAAAAACCTTACATGTTTGCTTAATAACAAAAAGAAATTTGTCTTCACAGACATGCACACATAGGTACAGTAGGCTGAAAAACTACTATCAGTAATCACTACATTTCTTTTCTTCTTTTCTTTTTTGCAGTACCAGAGATTGAACTCAGGATCTTGTGCTTGCTAGGCAGGCACTTATTCCACTGAGCTATCTCCTCAGTCCTAAGACTGCATTTCAATCAACCAATCCCACAAACACATGTATCTTCTGATATACATCAATTTCAGTTCAGTTGACTGTGGATTGGTGTGCTTCACCCTCTCCTACACATCTTCCATTGTTGCCTACACAGTCCACATGCAAATAGCATGCCACTGAGTCATGAAAGATGTGCTTGAAAGTCACATAATAATATTAAAAGTTTATAGTCTTGTGGGGCTCCATTATTAGCTGTCTAGAGCTACATGCAGGCCACACATGCCTGGAATGGTGGTTTGTGAGGAGCTCACATCTCTTAAGAAGATGCTTTGTATTGTACCAAAAGATGTTGCTAAAAATTCAAAACTATGATCAAAGACTCACAAAAATTATAGATGTTCAATAAATATGTAGAATAGCATTTAAGATTCTTAGTGTTGAAAGAAGAAAAAATGCCACTTTTTTCTGATTTGGAAATTTTAAAACTATAATAGCTGGAAAAAATGTCCAGTTGACAAATTTCATATACGTCACACTCTGGAATAGTTTCCAGAATGGTGTCAAGCAATTATGTACGAATCCTAAAAATATCTTCAGTGATATATCAGTTTGGTAGAAATGGGTAATTTTACTGTCCTTTTATATATTTTCCAATTCTACAATAACCATATTTTACTTTCATAATCATAAAAAGAGCAATTTTCTAACCCTTGAAATGTTCACAAAAATAATGGTAAAAGCCAGATCTTTTAGGAAGACATTGCTATAGATTTTAAAGTACTGAAACCAGGTTGACTTTAGCAGGGGCTTGACTTAAAGCTATATATAACCACATTTTAGAAGAAATGGCTATATGCCTTCTGGTAATTTGTGGTTGTCAGAAAAGGACAGAATCTTTCTGCCAGAAATGGAAGTTGGACTTAAGAGAAAATGCAGCCATAACCTTCCAGTTCAAATTTCCTTATTTCTTGCCAATACCATAGGTCTAAAGACCTATGACAAAAGATCTATAACAAAAAGATCATCCCATCCGAAGCACTCAAGAAGGATCAGAGAAGCACTCTGCCAGAGCAGTTGGGGACACTTATAAAGCACTTGACTAAGGGTATTCACCCAGCATCATGTGAAACAAGTAAAAATGCTTTTTTAAAAACATGTAGTATAAATATGGTCTCCTACTGATGGCTACCTGGTCATTTCACACAGGAAATTAAGTCCTGAGAAGCCAGGCAACTAGTCAGAAGTCACAGAGCTAATTTGTAGCAAAACAGAGATTCAAATCCATTGTGCAACAAGAACCTGGAGCTTCTCCCATCAGAGAAATAACCATTTCTTCTGTCCCATCCCTGATGAATGTCACAAGTGCACTTTGTTCTGCTAGTAATCATCCGGCCTAACTGCGGGGCAGTTGAAGACAGCCTTCTGCCCACTAGCCCCTCCTTCACACATGGGCTATCATCACCAGGCACATATCACATAGCAAGACTATCTGAAAGGCTCCAGTAGCTTCCTGCAACCTTTAGGATGAGAGTCAAGCCTGTGTGCTAAGTCTTAGCATCCACCTACAACTCACCCTGAGCTCTTCTCCTGCCTTAGGGACCCTCTACACCCTCAGCTCCCTAGCTCCTGAGAATTCCCTTCCACCTCTCCTCATTTTCCAGAGGCACAGGGCATGTAAACTACAGGGTCTCAACCCAATATCCCCTGAGCAAGGGCAAGAGATGACCTCTCTGACTCAGATAGGGATTAATGAGTCAGTGTTTATGAAGCTCTAGAATTCTGCCTGACCTAGCATAAGCATTGTATAGATGTTTGAGATAAATGAATAAATTAAACAAACATATTGGTTTGTGTCTGACATTTCCATTTGTGGGAATATTGAAGCTATAAATGTCTTTCTTTGGTGACTGCTTTTGCTGCTGCCACTATATGGATTCTGGCTCCACTGACAGCCAAGGGGACCACTCACCATGCGGATCACAGGATCCACAGTACAGTTAAGCCTTGCCACCAACAAGACCCCTTGCTCCACCCTTGATTTTGTCATTCTTACTCCAAGGGTGGAGCTGATCACCCAATTTCTCACAGATTCATAAAGTAGAGTCATCCTAACTCTGACCCTGGAGGGTCTGGAGGAAGTACTGGTAACTGTAGGAAATATTTTCAGTGCTACTGTCAGCAAGAAAGCAGGAAGCCATACAGAGGGGCAGGGCCTGGAGGAGAAGCAGTAAGGATGGACACCCATGTCTAGGGATGACACAGGAGAACTAACACTCCTGTAGAAGAAAGAAAATGAAGTACAAGTCCAAAGATACATTTGAGGAACTCTGCAAGACAGTCTGAAACAAAGGGGAGAGAAACAAACAGAGACACCAATCTATGGTTGTCAGTGGTTCCATACAAGACATGAAAATAGCTAACTTGTGAACAAGGATCTCAGCTTAGAATGACAACTGTCTTTACTTCTTTGCTACATCTAAAGCTGCAAAAACAATACAGATGAGAAAGATGATACAAATGAGAAAGAGGAAAGTCAATGCCAAGAAGAATTTTAAAGTTGCTTTTGAGAATCTAGTTATTCTGACCATAAGACCATGAGCCCCTAAACTTCATTTGCCAATCAGATGGTAATCCAATGTAAGGCATAGTTTTGACTAAATGTTCAGCATTGTAAGAAAGTTGCCACTCAAAATATCAATACGAGCTAGAGTCAGATAGCTGCTTTTCTATCTGGAGGAGCCAAGGTACAAGAGTCAGAGATGCTGGCACAGTCAGTTCTCTTCTGTCAAACTCAGTGTTCTTGGGTGACTCTTTCCCTCTTAGTTTCCTGGGAGTAAGAAGCACTGCTATTAAGGACTGTTGTAAAGATCATTTGTTACAGTATAATATAACATGGAGGAAGTCTGCAGAGGAGAAAATGTCCCACAGTGAAAGCTGTAGGCCCTGTTAACAAACTTAAGACACTATGGATGTGCACTCTGAAAGCAGAGGTTTTATTTAAACATTTTTTTTAAAAAATCTGGAAGCCCTGAAGACTGAACTTAGAGTCTCACGAATGCTAAGGCAAGTACTCTACTACTGAACTACACTCACATGTCCCTTGCTAAAACACTTTTATTTTAAATTTCTAAAAGACCGTTCTTAAGCAGAGTGTGTGACAGATGAATTTACCTTATTTATATTTCCTTATGTACAGCTCTTCCCTGTATCTAAAGTCTGAATGTGGGTAGGAGGGAACAAAAAGTTTCTGGACAGAAAGCTGCCATTCTGCACACCTGAAAGCACTCCCAGGACAATTTCTGGTATTTGCTGGGTTGTACCTAGTTTTTGACTTTACTCATAAAGTAGCAACACAGGGGGTGATCTCATGGTCACTTTGACCTAGGAAGCTTTGAATTCTTTTATTTATTTATTTATTTATTTATTTATTTATTTATTTATTTATTTTATTGAAGAATAAATAGCAATGAGACTGTTTCAAGATAAATTAGCAGAACAGATTCAATAAATTAATACACTGAAAACTGTTTTCATAATGTTTTGGTATTGTACAAGGTGCATACATGATATTATACTTATAGACATTATTATAGCAGGTGTCTCTAATCAGTGAATTAAAAGAGTGTAGCTGTTTACTTATTTTTTTATAGCTGAATTATATCACAGATTCAAAATTAATACTTTCTATCTTGTTATTTTCCTAGTGGTTGTCTATAGTACTAGAAGCCAACATAATATCTTGTCCAACCACCATTAGTGCAAATCTTGCTCCTCATAAAATTATGCAGAAGCATGGTGTTATCTATCCCAACTGTACTGTCCATACACACATCATGGTTCTTCCTTTGTATAACCTTTTTTTTTTTTGTCTAGACCTGTCAAAGATGGGCACTCCATTGTCATTAAACCAATTTAGGTGCCTGAACTCGGTGACACAATTCAACACAGACCAGCATTCCACAATAATAGTGAGTTATTTGAAGAAGTTGTTGGCTATAGCCATTCACAGCTCAATTTATTATTATGGCCCCACATTATATACCTCATTTTTATACTTTTTCTGCTGGATGGTTAAGACCGAGATAGAGCAAGCCCTATATACCAAAAGATGTAGCTTTTGTTTCTGATGAGGTCAGTGAAGTCCCCTCGGGGTTTATCTTGTAGTCCTGCACCTTATTCTGTAGATCCTTTGTCTGTGTCATCCATGCAAATGAGTCACGGCCAATGCTTGAACAGTTTGCTCTCTGTGAGAGCCTGAGACAAAGTTTTCTTTCCATGTGACTCTCCCCAGGCACACTATAGATCATCAGTCTCTTTCCTCTGTGGCTCCATAATCTCCTTGATCAGAAACTTTGGGGCACAACTGAGTTTCATGATGTTAAAGTACAGGTTCTCCTATGTCCTGAAGATTTGAATTCTTTTTGGTCTTCATTTGATGCAGTTATTCTTTTTCTGTATTCATTTGTTCTCCTGACACCCATAACTTAAAGGATGAGAGGTTTGATTTGGTTCATGTTGTCAAGGGGTTCAATCCATAGCTTGTTGGCTTCAAAGCAGAAAAAATCATAGTGGAAGGGTATGGTAGATAAAACTTGCTCAGCTCATGGTTGCTGGGCAACAGTGCCAGAAAGGTGAAAGTCAAGGACCAAATATAGTGCCCAAATTCATTACCTCCATGGCCCATGCAGCCACAGTCAGAAGCATGCTTTACTAATCCTCTGGGTGGATCTCAAGACAATCAAGCTGACAAAGTTCAACTTAACCACATTGCCCACATCCTTTTCTAGAGAACAATCTTTTCCACTGTTACTCTTGGAATGATAGGCTAGTATCAGCATTAGAAGATTTGTTATGAGCTCTGTCCAGCAAGCACAGGGGCTCACAATAGCTTTCTTCTCCCACATGTGTCTTGCTCCTTTGGTGTAGTCAAGGGAGTGAAGGGTCCGTTATAAACCTCATTCTTCACATTGTCCTGCTAAAGTGGAAAATGTAAACCAAATGAAGGCACCGATGGTGATGTTGAAGGCGAGCCTCGTGAGCCCTAGCAATGTAAACTCAGCCCATTGTTCAGGTGAGCATCTGGCTACTCACTGCTGAGTGGCCTTATCTGATCCAGAACCTGGCAGGTTTTAAATTTCAGCAGGTTCCCATCTGAACCCAAAACCCAGTTATATCTTTTGATTCTTGCCTCTGAGACACCTTGAAGACAAACCTAAATTAGAATAGGCTCGGAATTTCCATGACTAGTTGTTCAACACCTGCTTGTCTTCTTTTTTCCCTAGTAAAGGCTACTAATATGTGAAAGTGCATTGTTTAATTGCTAAGTATGCGTCCTCATCTACCGCTACCATGGCAGCTCCTGTGTACACCACCGCAGAGACATCAAGCAAAACCCGCTCTTCCAGTTTTCATCTTTCCCTCCTTGTCTGCAGACTGCTACCAGGAAGGCTGAGAGAGCACCCAAGTTTCACTTTGACTTTCTCTTTCACGAGTTGTTTGTTCTCCTCTATCAAGTTCAGCTACAGTCTGCAGTTACTGAATAAGTACAAAAGGCAGAATTGTTCACACTGGCCTGCTACTGCTTTTGAACCCCCCACCATAGGCCCTATCACCTTCACATTCACAAAACAATGTCCCTTTTACTGAAGGTCATATATGTAAGCACCCATTGTGTCTGCTGCCACCAAAGTGATCATCCATGCCACCGCAGATCAACTTCCAATAGCTGCTGTAATTTTACTCTTTTTAAAAATTTCTAAACAAATTTTTATTTTATTGAAGTACAAATATCAATGAGACAGTTTTAAGATAGCTTGACAAGATGGATTTGATAAATTAATACATTGCAAACTGTTTTCATAATGTTTTGGTATCATAGAAGGTGCATACATGATATCATACTTACAGACATTATTATAGCGTATGTCTCTTACCAGTAAATTGAGTGTAGCTGTTTGCGTATCTTATTTTTTATACCTGAATTACATCAAAGATTCAATAATTAATACTTTCTACCTTGTTATTTTCTTAGTGGTTGTCCATAGTACTAGAAGCCGACATAATATCCTGTCCACCCACCATTAGTGCAAATCTTGCCTCATAGGATTATGTAGAAACACAGCGTTATCTATCCCAAATGTACTGTCCATACACACACATCATGATTCTTAATTTCTATACCTCTTCCTTTGTCTACACCTGTCAAAGATGGGCACTCCATTGTCATTCAACTAATTTAGGTGCCTGAACTCAACAACACAATCCAACACAGTTCAGCATTACACAACAATAGTGAGTTGTCTGAAGAAGTTGTTGACCATTGCACTTACAGCTCAACTTATAATTATGGCCCCGCGGTGTATACTTCATTTTTATACTTGTATGCTGGATGGTTAAGACTTAGATAGAGCAGGACCAATATACCAACACATGTACTTTCTGTTTCTGATGAGGTCAGTGAAGTCCCCTCAGATTTTATCTTGTAGTCCTGTACCTTATTCTGTAGATCCTTTGTCTGTGTCATCCATATGGATGGGTCACAGACAATGCTTGACCAGTTTGCTCTCTGTGAGAGCCTGAGAGAAAGTTTTCTCTCCATGTGACTCTCCCCAGGCACACTATAGAACTTTGATCTCTTTCCTCTGTGGCTCCATAATCTCCTTGTTTAGAAAATTTGGAGCGCAACTGAATTTCATGATGTTGCAGTACAGGTTCTCCTATGTCCTGAGTCTTCGCTGACCTTGAAAGGCTAGGGCCAAAATGTTGGCTGGCCTTGTGGCTCTTCTATTTCTCCAATTTTTATCTGTGAGCTTAGGTTGTTAACCATCCAAAAGAAAACCTAGTTGGTACCCTGCAGCATATGCCATTCACTTTGCCTTATCTGACTGAATTGTTTTCAGTTGTTGTTGTACGTTTCCATTTGTAGTTCTGCATTTTGCTTCTTATACTAGGGAGAGTATACGATATTTACACATGTGTGTCTGGTTTATTTCACTTATGTTCAAGTGGCATCCACTTCAGTATAAATGCTTCAAACTTATCATTCTTAATAGCTGAGCAATACTCCATTATATAGAAATATCACATCTTTTTCAACCATTCCTCATGTGATGGACATCTTGGTTGTTTTCAAGATTTGGCTATCACACATTGTGCTGCTATACACATAGGTACACATATATCACTACGACACAATGTTTTCAGTTCTTCTGGGAAAATTCCCAGTAGCGGGATACCTGGCTTGAATGTGATTTCTAGTCCTACTCTTTTGAGGAGTCTCCACACTGATCTCCACAATGGTTGTACCAGTCTACATTCCTACCAGCAGTGGAGAAGTGTTCCCTTTTCCCCACAACCTCTCCAACATTTGTTGTTGGTTGATTTCCTTATGATAGCCATTCTTTCTGGAGTGAGATGGTATCTCAGTGTTGTTTTTATTTGCATTTCATGGATGACTAACGATGTGGAGCATTTTTTCATATATTTATTCGCTTCTTTAATTTCCTCCTGTGAGAAGTGTGTATTCATCTCAAATGCCCATTTCTGGATTGGGTCTTTAAATCTGAGGGCCTTAATATATCTTAGTTCTTTATATATTCTAGACAGCAGACGTCTGTCCGATTATTAGTTAGGATTTTTTCAAAATTTGTGGGTTGTCTTTTCACTCTGTTGACAATTTCTTTTGACATGCAGAAGCTCCTTAAGAAGAGTTGATTCCAGTTGTTGATTCTTTCAAGTGCTTTCCACGCGAATATATGGTTGTTCATGAACTCTTTCCCTACCCCTATGTCTTCAAGAGTTCCTCCTACTTTCTCTTCCAGGAGATTGAGTGTTTCTGTTTTAATGTTTAGATCTTTAATCCATTTTGACTTTAACTTAGTGCATGGTGATAGAGCTGGGTCAAGTTTTAGTTTTTGGCATGTAGAAAGCCAAGTTTTCCAGCACCATTTGTTAAAGAGGCTATCCTTCTTCCAGTAAGTATGATTGGCCACTTTGTCGAAGATCAGATGGCTGAGTGTGCTCATAGATGCTTCTGCACCTTCTAATCTATTCCATTGATCCTCAGGTCTATTTTGTTGCCAATGCATGTTGATTTTATCACAATGGCTTTGTAGTATAATTTCAAGTCATGAATTGTGATGCCTCCTGCCTTGTCTTTATTGGCCAAGATTACCTTTGCTATTCTAGGTCGTTTGTGGTTCCAAATAAATTTTAGGAATGATTTCTCTATGTCTGGGAGGTATGTTGGTGGCAGTTTGATAGGGATTGCACTAAATCTGTACAGCAATTTTGGGAGTATGGCCATCTTCACGACGTTGGTTCTTCCTATCCAGGAGCATGGAATATCTTTCCATTTTCTGAAATCCTCTATAATCTCTTTTCTTAGGGTGTTGTAATTTTCCGTGAAAAGATCTTTGACTTCCTTGGTAATTTTACTCTTTTTATTTGACAAATCTCATTTCATTTCTTTGATTTTCTATAATTCTTCATTTCTCAAGTTTTATGCAAAAAGGCTGAACCCAGTTCAGGTAAAGTAAATCTTTTCCTTCTAGCTTCCAGCTGGCTTGGATTATCTTGGTCCTAGCTTCTGCACTGATTTTGTCTGTGTCCCATACTTACTAAGTGTTTCTTTCACTGACAGGATTACTATAACCAACTTTCAGGTTCATGCCACTATAGAGACTGAATTTCTAAAAATCTATGCTTTAAAATTCACAATAATGTGTTGTGTAGTTGAAAATTGCTAAGTGTAGATTTTAAATGTTCTCATCACACAAAATAAGGACAGAGATAATGTGTATGTCAACTAGCTGGATCAAATCACCCCACTGTGCACACATATTTCAAAACTGCACCATATGACATGCACAAAACTTTTCATTTGTCAATCTAAAAAATAAACTAAAAAAAGAAATTGTGCCAGCAGCAACACATTTGTGGTAATAAGTAAGTACTTGCTGAAAACTTGTAAGAGAATTAGGTCAGGAAGATGAAGGCAAGTTAATGACTGTATTATATGAGTACTACTGAATGCAAAATTAAATTCATATGAGCAGTATTTCCAGTATCTTCTAAGTACCAGATAATGAGCAAATGAAGGGATAGGTCCAGCTCTTGCCCTGGAACTTGCCAGCTTAGGGCACGGAGCTCAATTCTGAACAATGGTCTTAATAGCTCCCACAAAATGCAATTTCCATGACTTGAGCTACTTTAACTCATAGCACATGGTGGCATTATAGGACAGATAGTGCATGAATGCTATCCAGACTCTGATCCGGTGAGTTTGCCCACTGAGTCTCAAGGTCCAGATACCTAGAGTGGGCTAGCAAGGATTCTGAAGTCCTCAGGCCTGCTATGCTTTTGAACACTTTTTAATTAATGATCTATATTGCAATTGGACTCAGGCATCCTTAATAGAGGGTGACACATGTCCATTCACCTGCTGAAAGTACTTGTCCATCACAGGAAAGTGACTTTCACAGACATTCTGTGCACCCACTGGCAAGCAGATAGCCTGAAGAGCTTTTTTCCAGCACAGACAGAAGTCAGCCAGCAGTATCCACAAAAGAAAAGGGAGCTGGAGACTCTTTATGACCTTCCAGGGAAGACTCAAAGCCCTCCATCCCATAAACACAGGGAGGGAACCCCTTTCACTGCTATATGCTTATTCACACCACCACATTTTCAGTATCTTGCTTTGCTCTGGAGAAGTGGCTATGTACCTTCTGAGAAATGTTAATCAACTCCAGTGCACAGAGCACTCAGTGTCAGTATAATGTGTTCAGGGTAAAAAGTTATACGAAACATGAGTCACTGTTTAAATTAGGGGAACTGGCAAATTAAAAGAAGAGAGTATTCCAGGATAATCTTCTGCAAATTATTCATAGATGCTGCCAAAACCTGTGTCCATTGTTTGAGTCTCAAGTACCATAGGGTATCTTGTATTTAATAAACCAGGTTGTATAAGACCTATATCTCATTTTGTAAGAGTGGTGATTGGGAGGATTATCAGGTTCCTGTCCTGATAAAATAACTAAAGTGAGAGTATGTGTATACTTTTTAACTGAAGGAGGACAACTGATGGATGTGCTGAGAGCAGGGGAGACACTCTATACAATGGTGAACACTGAGCTGGTTCCACCTGGAGTCTCTGCCTTGTATATCACAGATTGACCAATTCTTTCGTGACCCTTTCCAAATGCCTCTCTTGCTCATTAGCCCTGCCCAGATGGCTAAAGATCTTGTGAAGAGCAAAAACATGTTCATTTTCCAAGGGGACCTTTAGAAGGCCCTGAAGACTGCACATAGCAGCCTAAGCTCATGTACAAGACACAAAATTCTTCTTCAGAAAAAAACAGTTCACCCCACTGAATGCATAGAAGTGTCAAGGCCATTCAGTAACATAGGAAGATCTATGTATCTTGAAACAGTCTGCTCACAATGCAAAGGTCATGATTTCTGCATGTATAATAAACATAATACATAAAGCTTCAGCATTTTGAAGGCACAGTTTGCAAAAACTCTATTGTAAAGATCTCTGAGAAAGTGATTGGGTGGAGGCTCTATGTATCTACTTTGAAGAGGCAGCCAAGAGTTAACCAGACCCCTGCATCTCACCTGGTTCTGCAGCAGCTGCTCTCATTGGCTTTGCATGTATCTTCTGCAGCTCCCACACCAAACTCCTATCTGTTCTTCACATTCCAAAAGGTTAGAGGTCAGCTCACCCCTAAAAGCTTCCTGTACTCTTCATACCCACTAGAAGCTGTGTTGCAGCTTTAATAACTCACAGGCAGATGACACGTTCTACTTTTAAAGTGAAAGGAAACTTTCCAAAATCCTAAGAGATGACAGATGAACAGTATCCTTAGTCCAGATCCACTTAGCTACAGAGGCAAAGACCCTAGCATCAACTCTAGATCTTCCACTTTCCATGTAGTCAAAGATCAATTCCATTACAGTATTCATTTTCTCTTGGACTTGACCATTTTAAGCCCATTTGAATAAATAACAGATTCAGAAAATCTGGATGGTGTAAAATTCCAGATCAAATATTCTGGGTTCCTCATATGATATCACTAATCCCAACTTTTTTACACTGAGCAAATCATCACTGCATATTATGTTATCTTTCTTTCTTATCTTCACTCACAAATAAACTCTACTTTAGGCTCTTGGGACTGTTTCAGACCCAGCCCAATCCCCTACCGGGAATTTTCCAAGGGAAACTGAAAACATCATATCATAGTGATATATGTGTACCTAAGTTTATAGCAGCACAATTTGTGACAGCAAAATCTTGGAATCAACCAAGATATCTGTCACCTGAGGAATGGATGAAAAAAGATGTGGTATTTTTATACAATGGAGTATTACTCAACTATAAAAATGATAAACTTGAAGCCTTTATATTTAAGTGGATGCCACTTGAACATATACTCATAAGTGTAATAAACCAGACCCACATGTGTAAATATCATATAGTCTCCCTACCGCAAGAACTCAAAAGAAGAAATAAAAATAGAAAGGTATAACACAAATTAAAATCAAAGTGAGAACTTAAGAATAAGACAATGAAGAGAGGGCAAGGAGAAAAGCCAAGAAACATGACAGGGGCAAAATTATGCACTGTTATGCATGCACAAGATGGTTAAGGCAATGATCCTGAGAATCTTCAGCAGGTTTTTGAAACTAGTAGTTAATTGGTAGGATTCTCACCCTGACTAACTGTATGTCGCTACCTGTGAACTAAGCAACTGCACTGAAGATAGCAAAGTGCAATACTAGGGCCATGCTTGGAATGCCTGTCATTGTGGTCTAATACATAGTGCTTGTCATATCACATCAATCACTGTTATACTGTCTCTCAAGTAAATGTTTGTTTAAAAAAAGGTAATAAATGAAAACAAGAGACAAGAAAAAAACGTCACAGGACTATCCTGCTACAATGCTGTATATGGTTAGATTTCTAAATTTCTGTGTAAAAATATGTACTTGTTCATTCCTATTTTTTAGTTTTTTAAAATGTGTTTTCTTCACATTCTGTAGGGGTTTAAAGTTTAACATATCAATACTTGATAGAAAACACTATCCCATGCGATGTCTAAGATGTTTGATATTCAGACAGATAGTGAGGTTAAGCTCAACTGCCTATGTTACAGGGTAATAATATCATTAATCTTCTCTTCTGGAGAGCTAACAACTTAAGTTTGCAGATCAAAAATTAGTAAAAAGAAGAGCTGCAAGGACAGCCAACATTTTGGCCCTCACCATTCGAGGTCAGTGAGGACTAAGGACATAAGAGAACCTGTACTGTAACATCATGTAACTCAGTGGTGTCCCAAATTTTCTGAACAAGGAAATCATGGGGCCACAGAGGAAAGCGATTGACGATGTTGAGTGTACCCAAGGAAAGTCCCATGGAGTGAAAACATTCTCTCAGGCTTTCACAGAGAGCACATTGGTCAAGCAATGGCCATGATTCATGCACACGGCTGACAATGACAAATGAGGTACAGGGCTTCAGGATAAATCCTGAGGGTATGTGACTGA
>PVKA01036822.1:0-21484 GCA_004027165.1 Ctenomys sociabilis
TCTCTCTGTCTCTCTCTCTCTCTCTCTCTCTCTCTCTCTCTCTCTCTCTCTCTCTCTCTCTCTCTCTCTCTCTCTCTCTCTCTCTCTCTCTCTCTCTCTCTCTCTCTCTCTCTCTCTCTCTCTCTCTCTCTCTGTCTCTCTCTCTCTCTCTCTCTCTCTCTCTCTCTCTCTCTCCTTCCCTCCCTCGTACTATTGGGAATTGCACCCAGGGCCTTCACCCTGAGCCCTCTCATTTCTATTCTAAGTTGCTAAGTGTCCAGGATGGGCTTGGCCTTGTGATCTCCAGCCTCAGCCTCCCACAGTGTTGCTGTACAGGTGTGAGCCGCCGTGCCCAGCTGCAGGACCGCTTTCAGAGCTTCTAGCTGGCATTGCCCAAGCCACTCTCATTCACAGCCTCTGAATGTATCAAGCCACATAACCAAGTCCAGGGTGTGAAGAAAGAGGAAGCGCACTCTTTCCAGAGGAGGCACTGCAGACTCACAGGCAGTGGGTGGTAACCCAGCCCAGGGAAGAGGAGACAGAAATGTTGGGACAAATCAGTATGTCTAAAAAGTATAAAACTTGAATATAATTACTACAATCTCATTATCAGAGATTTGGTTACCTCTTGGTGGATTTGTATCAGAACATGGTTGTGCCTAATATCCAAACCAGGTACGCCAAGGACCCCACTCCTCCCCTAGGAGCTCCCGAATCTGCGAAGTGGTGCAGTCGCTTGTCCCCTGTGCACATCCTCCCCTGTATTTCATATCATCTCTAGGCGCCTTCTGACACCTACTGCTATACAAATGTTACATAGCCATGTTGTAGCTGTAAAGGTGAATGACAAGAAGACATCTGCCTGTGTTGTACAGCACAGATGCATGATGTTTTTTCTTGATACTGTGGTTAGAACTCATTCCTTTGTGCCTAATATGTAAGTGCTCTATGACTAAGCAACATTCTTATTTTATTTTCTTATTTTATTTTATTTTTGAGGCAGTCTCACTATGCAGTTCAGGCTGGCCTTAAGCTCACATTTGTAGCTCAGGCTGGTCTCGAACTCACAACAATCCTCCTGCCTCAGCCTCCTGAGTGCTGGGATTACAGGCATGCGCCACCACACCCGGCTCTCTTATTTTGTTTTGAGACTGAGTCTTGCTAAATTCCCCAAACTGATGATCTTCCCATATTATCCGTAGTAGCTGGGATTACAGGTCTGTATTACTCTACCAGACACTTCAATTTTTAACAAATACTTTTGATGCCCAGTCCCAGGGCCCCCGGGTGTGTGGGAGAGTTTCTGCTCTCTCCTGCACCCGCTGGACCAAGGACAGGCCTGCTGCATGAGACAGACCTTTCCCTGTGTTCTGTGGGCCTCCCCTGCTCCTCCAGAGACAGCACAGCCCACCCTGCATGTATCGTGAGTGAGACCACCTACCGCACCCTCGGGATCTGTCCAGCCCTCTGGAGCCCCTGCCCCCAAGCCCTCCCAATGAGTGAGAACTTCTGCCACGCTCTTGAGATCCCAAGATCCAGCCCAAGCCCAGGTCCAGCTAGTTTTCTGCACTCCCCTGGGGCCCCTGGCACAACAGGTTCACTTCCAAGGGCTGCAGCAGGAAGAAGCTGAACACAACAGCCAGATCCAAGCCAGGCACAATTGGATAACCTCAGACTTAATAGAGCTGCACCAGAATTTCAGTAGGTGCTAAGGTTATAACTGCACCAAAGCTCTACACCAAAGGTCAGAGGTCAGTGCTATATTAAGTGATAATGACAAGGAGCAAAATGCAATCTCAGGCCTCTAGCCCACCCAGGTTACTCAGATCTGTGAATGCAGTACCTGCAGATGTGAGGGGCTACTGTCATTTTTAGCCACAAGTAAGCAACAGTATTTGTCTAATCACATTTTGCAAGAGTCATTCAAAACATTCAGATTCAATAACTAAATCCCCAGCATAGTCCACCCTCAGCAGATGAGCTTAGCCATCACCCTAATCAAACTCAGCCAGAACTGTTTCCTAGAACACTTCATTAATTTGGTTGGAAAAAGACTAATTGGTTTGACCTTGTGAAATGCCTAATATGTGTCAAGAATTGATATTATGTTGGCTTAAATATGCTAATTGCATTCAACATCTGACTTCATGTATGAGCATGGTGTTTCCTAAATATTATCTGACTTATATAATAAACTTATAAAGACAATTTTTGTTTTGCTAAAAATTTGATAAGCATATTTGAGTAACCATGTAAGTGATTATTCCATATATATATATATATATATATATATATATATATATATATATATATATATATATATATATAGTGTGTGTGTGTGTGTGCTCAGACCTTGCTGGGGGCAGGGCTGACACAGCATGTGGTACAGGGATTGAACTGCAGTCCCTGTGTGCTTGCCTAGGCTGCACTTCAGACTGCTGAGCTGTCTCGCTGGCCCTTCCCTTCCCTTCCTTTCCCTTCCCTTCCCTTCCTCTTTCTTTCTTTCTTCCATAGATTTATAGTCATCACGTAACCCAAGTCTCTAGATCCAAGTGTATGGCTATGAGGCTGTGGATGGAAGGGAGGGTTTACTGGGGGTGTGATGGAGGGAAGCACAGTGGGAACCTTCACAAGTGCAGAGGCTGCTCCTTGTGCAGGGACCACAACTGGCGGCTATTCGACCCCATACCCCTCTTGGAGGAGCGGCTTCTCAGCCACTGTGTCTTCTGAACCATCAGCATTAAACTGACTAAAGCCTCTTTCTTCTTTTGTATATGGATCTCCTGGTGGCCAGCAGACTTGAACTTGGCTCTGTATGGGGCCTCAGCCACACACTCTGTACTCTGCAGCTTGCACAGACGTGCCAGATGGCCTCACCAAGGTGAACCATGGCCATCATCCCCAAGATAGCCTCGCCCTGTCCAGAGCCTAGATTGGGAGTGGCCCATGATCAGAAACATGAGTGTCCACTGGTAAGGGCACCTTCGGATCCTCTGGGCCAGTGAAACCCTAGAGCAGCAGACTCTGCCATGTACTACCAATGAGGCTGCGGCTTGTAGCCATTGTACACGGGTCTCTTCAAGGAAAGGAGCAATCAGCCTGAGGGCCTGAAAAGATTCTCCAAGGCTTCTAGTCTGCCACAACTAATGTGCTTGTAGGAGATGCTGCTCCTTCTTATGAGTAGGTCGTAGACAAGAAGGGCATATTAAGGTGATTTAGTCATACACTGCAGAAAATGCAGATGAGGGGAAAAAGTTGAATGTCCCTGCTGTCTACCTTCAAGAAGTAATCACGTGTTCTCTCTCTCTCTCTCATATATATATATATATATATATATATATATATATATATATATATATATATATATATATATATATATATGAATCCAAGCTCTGTAGTGAGACTCTTACCAAATACATTGCATATAAGAGGCTCACTGCACAGCTTGGATTCATAGTGGTCCTCCTGTTTCTAGCCTTCCCAGTGCTAGGGTTATAGGTGTGCACCACCGTGTCTGGTCTCAGTGGCCCACTCACTGCTCTCAGGGCGGGGCTGGTGCAGCATGTGGTGCTGGGGATCAAACCTGGGTCCTTGCACTTGCCTGAGCAGGACCTTAGTCTGATGAGCTATCTTGCCAGCCCGTGCTAATTATTTTTTAATTGGATGTTTAAAGTAAAAATTGCATGTCTTTCTCTTTATGCCTGAAACCAAGGGAACTAAGATAAGGGTTATGACTATGCTAAAGGCTCTTGGTACATCTCATTGACCCCAAATGTTACAGCGATCTGGACTCCTCCAACCCTGCATGAGTGAGTTCCCTCAACTCACTCCCCTAACATCACTGACTGTGTTGTGCTGGTCACTTGCCTACAACCTACCAGCAGAGATTGTGGCTTAAATGCTGGTGACGTTCAGGGGGCACTGTCTAAGTGGTAGGCCAACCCCTGAGAGGCAGGTGGCCTTAGGCTACATCAGCTCAACTCCACCTCTGTGATAAGTCATGCCACTCCAAACTCTAGTCCTGGCTCAGCCCCTACTCTGATGTGCAGGGGCTACTGGAGGCCAACATCCCGACCTTTAGCTTAAAGGTGGACTCAGATGTGAGGAAAGTCTTGCACTCACTTCACAAGAGGCCTGGACAGAGTGATTTTCCAATTGTGTATCTGGAAAAGGGTTCATATCCAGGTTATAAAGAACAACAGAAACCTGATGGAAAAAATGAGTGCATTTTCTGCAAAGAAAATGCACAAGTGGCCAGCAAGCTATGAAAGGATGCTCAGTATCACTAACCACTGGGCAAATACAAACTAAATCCCTAGTGAGGTGCTATCTCACACCCATTAGAATGCCTAATATCAGTTTAAAAAAAGAATAGAATGAGTATTGAAGAGGGTGTGGAAAAACTGGGACAGCCATTGAGGGAAACACATGGGACTTCCTAAAGACACTGAATACCAAACTACTACATAATTCAGCAATTCCACTTCTAAATATGTACCCCATTTGCTTAAGAGTGGGGTCTTGAGGAGATATTTATACATCTGTGTTCAAAAGACCATTAATTATAACAGCTAAAAGGTGGCAGCAACCCAAATCCATCCAGGGACAAATGGATGAGGAAAATACAGCCTACGCATACAGTGTACAATGGCCCAGTCCTCACAGGAAGGCTACTCCAACCGCTACTACAGCACGGAGGCCATCTTGTAAGCGAGATAAGCCAACTGCAGAAAGACAAATATTATATGATCGCCCTTGGGTGAGGTGTCTGGAGTAGTCATACTGATACAGTCAAAACACAGAATGGTAGGGACAGGAGGAGAAGAAATGAGAAATTAATATTTAATTCTTATTGAATTTCAGTTTTACAAGATGAAAAGAATTCTGGAGATGGATGGTGTATCAGCCGGTTTTACTAGAGAAACAAATGTAACACAAGATGTAGGAGTGCCTAAGAAATTCCAAGTTTAGCTTACAGTGCAGAGGGCATCTGCACACTGGAGACTGAAGGATTCGGTCCAAGGACTGGAGCTCACTGCAGTGTCCTGTGAGCGTCCATATCTGGAAGCCAATGGGTCTGCAAGAGAAGGCTGCTGAACCTATGCCAGAAGGCTGAAGGATCCAAGATGGGAGCCGAAGAGTCTGTTCAAGAAGCTAGATAATGTCCAAGCTGAAGGTGCAGGCTGAAACTCCTCTGAAGAACAGAAGCCCATCTGTACTTCTTCATTTCCTTCCTGTACTATCCAGGGGATGAGCCACCCTGCAGTAGGTCCTTTACACCCTAGGGCATGGGATTACCCAGCCAATTTAGTTAAGTTTCTCAAGTTGGCACAATCAACCACTACAATCCTTCCCTTCCTAACATAGCTACCAGACACATTTCTTTAAATCAGTCTTCAAATACAAAGACATGAATGTAACTGTGCCTAAGATCTTATACCTATCCTGAATACAAATAGAAATGCACTAATTCCTTACCAAAATAGAAGGTAAGTTTTCTTTAGTTGATGTTTACTCATACTTTCATAACTTCAACATTATAATGCAAGTTTAACAATCCTTAAGAACTAGTATTAAGTCTATTGGTATTGTATTACATTAGAACCATGTTAGGGAAGAAATAGTACAATTACAATCCTCTTTTCTGTAATTGATCATGGGGTCATAGCTGGCATTTAGAACTACCTTCTTCCACTACCCTTTCGTTGACCTTCAGCAAGCACCACAGCACATCTTGCTTCTTTCTCTGATGGAATGACCCATACCTTCTTCATTCCTGAAGGTTCTGGCCCATTTGTCATTGTGCCTGTATTAGGTTGTAATTTCCCATTGACTTTAACAACAGGGCATGGTTGTTAAAGTCACCTCAATACTAAGAGGTGTCCTAAGGGATCTCCTGCACTCTTTGTATATTCTTCCTTTCTCCACTGTGGAGTAGTAGTCCAATTTCCCCCTTGATAGTCTGGGTCCATCACCCCTGGCAACACTGTGACTCCCTTTTAAACTTGTTTCCTCAGAGGCATAATGAGACCAAAATGACCATAGGGAAGTCTTAGCTTCCATTTCAATGGTTTCAATGTTGTGTTTCTTGGTAGAAGCCTTCCCCCCTCTGAAACTAAGACTTCTAAGCCAGCAGAACATAAAGTTATGGAGACAGGAAGCAAATATCTTGCTAATGGATCACTAGGGGGAAATGGTGAGTGGTGTCATTACTACTTTCACCCCTTGATTCCTGGACCCATGAATCCTGCTATGGAAGACAGTATCATGCAGAAAATGCTGATTCAAAGCATATACAGGCTTTTAAGTACTCTACCCTAGCCCTGAAAGCTATTGTCACCTAGCCAGTGCTATAACTGTGTCTTTAAAAGATCATCCCAGGGGTGGGGAGATAGCTCAGTAGAATAAGTGCTTGCCTGGCAAATGCAAGGACCTGAGTTCAATCCCCAGTTCTGAAAAAAAAAAAACCTCATCCCACCTTTCCATCAATGCAGCTGCTTCTGGATGGTGAGGAACATGGTAAGACAGTGAATTCAGTGAGCGCGAGCCCATCGCCCTACTTCTTTGGCTTTCAAATGTATTCCTCAGTCAGAGCCAACGCTATGTAGAATTCCATGACGGTGGACAAGGTATCTGTAAGTCCATAGGTGGTAGTTTTTGCAGAAACATTGCATGCAGCAAAGGCAAATCCATATCCAGAATTTGTGTCTATGCCAGTAAAGATAAAGCACAGCCCCATCCATGACGGAAGTGGTCCGATCTAAGCTGCCACCAGGTCTCAGGCTGATCACGCCAGGGAATGGCGCCATATCAGGGGCTCGGTGTTGGCCTCTGCTGCTGCCACATGGAGCATTCAGCAGTGGCTGTAGCCATGTCAGCCTTAGTGAGCGGAAGTCCATGTTGCTGAGCCCATGCCAGCCTCCACCCCTGCCACCGTGGCCACTCTGTTCATTGTCCCCTTGGACCATGACCTGGGTGGCTGAAGAAGGAGGCTGGCCACCATACAAGAAAAGGTCATCTTATCCACTGGATTATTAAATTCCTCTTCTGCTGATGTCGCCTTTTTGGTGAGCATTTATATAGGAAGCAAATATTTTTACATCCATTGCCCACATGGAGAGCTCTACTCACATACCTCTTCCCGAATATCTTGGTCACTGGTTTTCCAACTATATTCCTTCCACGTTCCTGACCATCCAGCCAGACCATGGGCTGTGGCCCATGAGTCAGTGTACACTAGCCCATGTGGCCCTTTGTCCTTCTAGGCAAAATGTTTCACAACTGAACTTACATTTGAAATGTGTTAAGGTGGTCTGTGCACTACACCATAATAAGGAAAGCAGTTGGATCTGGGAATGGTACTGCACTGAAGTGATCCCAGCTACTAAGGGCTGGGGGTGGGGGCTGGGGTAGGGAGATTATAAGTTAAAGACCAGTCTGCGTAACTTAACAAGGCCTTGTCTCAAAATTTTAATAAAAGAAAGGAAAAGAAACGGTGAGCTGGAGCTGTGGCTCAGCGCTAGAGTGCTTTCCTAGTTGGTTTGTGTCATCCCTGGGCTCAGTCTCCTATACTGGGAGAAAAGGCTGGGCAAAAAAGGTTTGAGAACAGCAGTGCTTGTTATACATTCGGAGTATAATTAATACTACTCCTCAAAAAATAGAATACAGTCAAAATAACTGTTGGCACTTTGGAAATTAGGCTGTGAAGGACTATGGCTCTGTCTAGCTTGCTGGCAAAACACAGGCCCTGCTGTGAGCTATGCTAGGGAGAAGCCCTGGGACAGGGAGGTGAAGTCCTTGGTCCAACTGCCAACACATGCTACCAGCACAGGTGGGTGAGTCGAAGTTCTTGCCTCTCAGGGAATAAGAAGTATTTGCTTCCCTTTTTACAAAAAGGCCTTTTAATATCAAATATTAAGGAACATTGTTCTATATTTTAGTTCATTTTCTGTGGCTATAATGGAATGTCTGACACTAGGCAATTTATATATTTTCTTAAAGGAATTTATCTTGGCACAAACTCTAAAAGGTTGGCTGGCTGCCTCTGACAAAGGTCCCACTCTGCATAACACGGCAGAAAGAAGTGGTTTGGCAAGCAGGCAAGTGTGAGCGAAGTGGAGGCAGGGGAAGGGGGGAGGGCAGGGGAGTGTGGTGGCTTATCATCAACCTGACGAGACTGAACCACCCCTGGGGTAAGCACGCCTGGGGGCGTGTGAGGCAATTCCGGAGATGACTGGCATGGGGGCAGCAAACTGAGCGGCGGGGCCTGTGCTGAATGTACGTGGCACCACCCAACAGGATGGGACCCAGGGCAAGAGCCGGAGCTGCCAGCACAGACTCTCCAGCTCCTCTCTCTGCTCCCGGGCTGCCATCATCAGGCTGCTCTCCCCCACTTCACCCCATAATGTTTCTGCTTTGTCTACTATAGTCATAAAAGCAATGGAGCCAGCTGACCATGGACTGCAATCACTGAGGCCATGAGCCAAAATAATTTTTCCTCCTGTAGGTTGCCTTTCTCAGGCATGTTGTCATAGCAACAAGAGTAGCTAACACTGGAAGGAAGCACTGGGCTTGTTTTATAACAGTGCACTAGGCCTAGCAGAGCACTTGATCCCCGAGGGAAACATCCATCCCCCTTAGTGGCCGCATCACTTCGGAAAGGCCCCAACATCTCTCAACAGTGCAGTATTGGTGGCCAGGCCTCAATGTGAGTTCTGATGGGGACAAAGCATGCTTAAGCCATTATCTAGATGAAAGGTGACAAAATGATCCCCATAGGCCAAAATCAACTTGTACATGGGTTTGCCTCCTTTTTGCTGTTTTGTTTTGGAGTGAACCACGTGGTATTTAAAATACTAAACACTAGCCCTGAATACTTGGGGCCTTCACATGCTGAAAAGCTCATGGGGAGGCAGCCGGTGTCCTAGCACCAGAGAGCAGGAGGCCGCTGCGCGCTGTGTGCGTGGTTCTGAGCCCTGATGGCAGCTGTGACGCACGCCGCGTGATGGTGCGTGATGGTGAAGTGCAGTGGATTAGTGTAAAATCTTTATCACAGTAAAAGCCACACTGCCGTTAGCCCCCCTCGCTTTGTCACGCTGTGCTTAACCACTCTCTCAGGCAGCTCTGGAATTCTGTGACTGTTTTCTGAGGCACCACCATGGCTGCCTCAATGTTCTGACTTGATTAAACAAGTTTGCCTTTGGTCCTGTCACTTTTTTGCTGGAACAAAATACCTGACACCACAGCAGGCAGGAGAGGCTTGTTCCTTCTCACGTTTCAGAAGTTCCAGTCCTTGAGTGGTTGCCACGTGGGAGAAGGGTCTGTCGCAGAGGCAAGGATCTGGGAAGGCAGGTATGCCCTTGGGGGCTTGGCCCCAGGCCCGCCTTCCACGAGTCTGCCTGTGAGCGCATGAGTTCTCGGGGACACCCCAGGGCCCTATCATCTCTCAGGACCACTTTGACTGGGAGAAGAGCCAGAAGTCACAAGGCGCAGGCCCAGTGAGCAAGGTGGATGAGCACACCTGGAATGTTTCTATTAGACAGAGGTGGCCATGAGCATTCACCTCAGATGGAACAACTCTCAAGAGCACAGAATGGAAACCTCTAGGCTTCCCTAAGCTCAGGTTTGGAGCTGGCTCAGTGTTAGTTACCTTTCCGTTATAGAAGCAGAGACCTGATGTCCTCCATCCCTTCTACTTGCTTCTTCTCCTCAGTGCTGGATGTGGCGTCCAAGGCCTCACTTGAGCTGGGCAAGGGCTCTGCCACTGACCCACTCCCCAGCTCTCCATCCCCAGCCTGTTCCTCCACATTTACCTGCTGGCCCACAGCCTTCCTTCCCTCCCCAGAGGTCAGGCTTGCCCATCCTCCCAAGGTCTGGCCCAGTTCTCTACCCTGGGCTGTACACCGACCTCTCTGGATGAGGCGGCATCCTCTTAGCACTGGCCCAGGGGCAGCTACCAAAGGCTCAGCCTCAAAACCCTCCTGCCTCTGCCTCCTGAGCAGCTGAGATCACAGGCACTGTATGCTCATACCTGGCCAACATTTTAGCAGCAGAAGATGTTTACCTAAAATCAGAATGTTCACCTCACTTTTAAAAGAAGTGGGGGACTGGCACTGCGATCCAGCTACATGAGACCTACAGAGTCCCAGACGCTGGAGGACAGCGCCACCGCTCAGATAAGGTACCTGCCAGACAGCGAAGGCTGGGGCTATAGGAACCCAGCCCTGTGCTGCCAGACAGATGTTTCACAGGCAGGGCATTCTCTGCCATGTGCCAGCGGGGTCCCAGGAGGAGCTGTCTCCAGTCCTGCATGGGGAAGGCCCTTTGCCTTCCCCCTCCACAGACATAAGCAGTGAGGGTGGTGACAAAAGGGGCTCAGGTTTGGAGCTGGCTCAGTGTTAGTTACCTTTCCATTACTGAAGTGGAGACCTGATTTCCTCTGAGAAATTAGAGCCACGCTGCTCAGTCATGTCCTCCATTATGCCCGGGTTCTGGGCTCCACCCCAAAATACATCAGCAGCCAGCACCCCACCTGGGGTTTGTAGCTGGGGTAGGAGCATGGGAACAAGAAAGCAAGGGCTGGGGGTAGGGAGCAGAAAGCAAGGGCGGCAGTCGAGGCTCAGGAGCAGCAGCCAGCCTACATCACTGTCAGAACATGCTTGGAACTGGCTGGAGGGGTCCCTGTGGAGTTGGGTTTCACCCAATGGGACTGTGGCGTAGCTCAGCGTTAGTGTTTGCCTGGCATGCACAGGGACCTGAGTGCAGTCTCAAGTGTCCCTGTACTGAGGGAGAGAGGGAGGCTTTGAGAGGAAACGTTAAAGAAACCAGAGAGGAGTGGGGGCAGATCACGACAAACAGACAGACTTTGAGAAGCAGACGAAGCCAGAGGCAGCTGGTCAGCACCTCCTGTTTCCTGGTCTTCTGCCCCTCTGCACTTGGCCTTTGGCAGGTGCCCCCCTTGTCCTCCCCAGTGACAAGAGGCTCCCCATTGTTTTTGTGACAGGCTCTCTGAGACACAGCAGGAACATCCCTCCCTTCCCAAAGCTCTCCCCCACCCCTGGGCACCCAGGAGCCTGCACCTTCCCCACTGCCCTCTAGTGGCATCTGCATGGAGATGGAGAATTTATAGGACCCTGTCTCCACTAGGTCCTGAGATCCAGTGCTCAGGCCATTCCTGGCCAAGGGCTGCTCAGCTAAGGCACCTAGGGCAGAACCCGAGGGTCTTCCCTGAGTAGCCAGCCAGCCTGCTGGCCTTGCGCAAGCCGCAGGCCCAGCCTCAACACACAGCCCATTTTGTCAGAGCCCTGCACAGTGGGCCCAGGGGACGGGAGGGCCTGTCTGACCTCAGAGGGGTGTAGACAAGGACAAGCATGAAGTCATGCTTGTTTACGATGCCTGTCGTTTCCTCCCTGCTGGGTGACACGGCCCTGCTTTCCTACTCAGCCAGCCTCTGACTTATTCCCTGGCACCACATGCTGTCACTCTTGCCGCCCATTTCAGCAGGGTTGATGGGGTCAGAGCTGTTTGTCTGCAGTTTGGGACACACATGAGCCTCAGTGGTGTGGAACCTCCCAGAAGCTGTCTGGCTCGGCATGGCCTAGGGGCTACAAGGCACCTCTGTAGTAAGCCCCTCAGCCTCTCTGTGGAAACAGGCTTGAAGCTCCCACCACACAGAGCTCTGGAAAGGTGTGACTGGAGAGACCAAGGAATGGATGGTCAGTCCTGCTGTGGAGGGCCAAGCACTGTGACCCCCATGTTGGACTTGCCAGTGTCTCCCTCTCTGTTTAGTCCGTAGTGGGGGTTGGCAGGAAGAGTGACTCCCTATGCAAACCTGGGGACGACACAGCTTGGGGCCACACATGGCTCTTGGCAGAGCAGCTTAGACCTGGGAGGCTTCTATCTAACTCCACCTACCTGGTCCTCACAACTCACAGGCCTCTAAAGAAGGGCCCACCAAGCCTGAGGAAGAGGGTCTTGAATATAGGCTGTCACAAGGCCCTGGAAGGAGAGAGGAGAAGGCTGAGGTCTTAGATGCAAGGAGCCATGAGGGTGCTGCTGCGTTGTCCACGCTCTGTGCAGAGCAGCAGGTGGCTTAGAAGGTGAGCACCAGAGAGGTGGTAGAACAAGGAGGCTTCGTGTCTCCCTCTCTGCTGAATGTGGGAGGGAGCACCAGTCTCCCAGGGTCACACACTGGAGACAGATGGACTGCATAGCTTGCGATAGCTGTGCTCCCGAAGCCATTCACAGGATTCACAGTCAAGGAGGTCTCAGTACTATTCCCAGCCACAAAAGCCCCTCTGTGCTGGAGTGTACACACACACACACACACACACACACACACGAATGTGTGAGCTGCATTCCATTTGGTACAGCAAGGACCACTTTGTGGCCTTTGCAAGAAGTCTGGTTCATGGGGCAGGACCTACGTGTCCTCCCTGAGCAGCCTGCCTGCCTGCTGGCCTTGCGCAAGCGGCGGGCCTAGCCTCAGAACACACATCTCCATGGTGTCAGTGCCCACACAGTGGGCCCAGGGAACGGGGGTGCCTATGGACCTCACCCCTACAGAGCAGGCATTTTTGTCCACAGAGACTCAAGTGCTAGTAAAAAATGAGAAACTGATTGTACTGATAGCATAAAGCGGCCCAGCTATTCTGTGGTTTTTGTTTGGGGCTGTTTTGTAAATATATTTTGTGTATAGTAAAATGCACATTTTTTTTTTCTTTTTCACCATGCTGAGGACCAAAGCCACACAAATAGTCGTGGCAAGCACTCTACTACTATCCCCAGCCCAAAATGCACAGCTGGCAATTTGTACCCAGGCTCACCTGTGTACCTTCCCCCCAGAGCAGTGTCACATTTCCGCCCCCCCAGAGATGCTCCCCCAGGCCTCTGGCAGTCATGCATACTCACACCCTCATGAAGACAAGTACTGCTCTGATTTCTGTTATAGATCAGCTGTGACTCTGAACTTCACATGAGTGGACTCATACTGTGTAAACATCGGCGTGCAAGTTCACGTGCACTTGTTATACTTTGTGTCTAGATGTCCCTTCAAAGCCTCACGCAGTCATTAGTGCTTTTTACATTCAGATTTTGAAATCTTTGTTCTGAAATCATAAAGATGTTTTCCTGTTGTATTCAACAAATTTTATTATTTTGTGTTTTATGTTCAAATCAACAGTCCATTTCAAAATGCTTTCTTGAGCCAGCCAGATAGCTCAGCGGATTAAAATGCTTGCTCAGGCAGAGACGCAGAAGCTGGGGTTTGATCCCTGGTGTGATGGCCCCGCCCCCAGGGCAGCTGAGACTGGGCGTGGTGATGTGCACCGTAATCCCAGCATTTGGGAGGCTGAAAACAGGAGGATCGCTACAAGTCTGATGTATGCAGTGAGATCCTGAAGACTCTGTACTAGAAACACTTTTTAAAAATGCTTTCTCCTGTAGAGTGTAAGGGATCAAACTGCCCTGTATTAAGTGAATTTCTAGTTGCTCTTGCTCCATTTACTAAATGTTCTTCCATGTTCAGTTACACAGGAACCTTTGTTGAAACTCCAAGTGACCACACATGTGTATGAATCTATTTCCAACCGCATTCTTTCCTTTGGTCTACGTGTTTGTCCTTACCAACACTGCAGTGTCTTGGCCACTGTAACTTTGCAGTAACCCTGATAATCACAGAGTATAAATATTCCAAATTTGTCTTTCTTCAAGTCTCTCTGGGCTCTTTATATGTGTATATGAGGCAGGAAAATAGCAAGTTACAGATCAGACTGAGCAACCTTATCTCAAAATGAAAACTTTAAAAAGTGTGGTAGAGGGGCTGGCAAGATAGCTCAGGGGTCTAAAGTGCCTGCTTAGGTAGGCTAAGGCAGATACAGGGGACCACGGTTCATCCCCAGCATGACATGCCCTACCAGTTCTACCCTCAGGGTTGAGCTGGCCACATAAAACTAAAGAAAATAAAAAGTGTGGTAGAATGCCTCAGGGTTTTATCCTCAGGACTACAAAACAAACAGAACTGGCTTGTTAATTTCTACTCAGAAAGTCTGCTGGACTTTTCACATGAATAACATTAAACCTATAGAATGATTTAGGGAGAAATAATGTCTTAACAAAATGCTTGACAATTTCTAAACTGAATATAGTGCTCTATTATTTAGACTTAATATCTTCAGAAATATTTTACAATTTCTAGTGTAGAGATCTTGTGCATCTGTCATTAAGCATTTGTACATGGCCGTGAGTGGTGGCACCTGGCGGTATGGTTATTTGGGAGGCTGAAGTAAATAGCTTGAACCCTTGAGTCTGAATCCAGTCTGGGCAACAGTGAGACTCTGTCTGACCCTCCCCCCTTTTAATGCTATTGCACGGAACACTTTTTATAGCCTTTTGGTCTCTTTCTAAGGCATCTCTCATCTGCTATGCTTACTCTCAATTGTGGTGTATATTTTCTTGAGCCAAATTTTGAAAAAGAACCAATCAAGGACGGACAACCCCCCTAAGTTGGGGTGTTTCCGCACCATGGTCAGGAATAGCACAGGCTCTGCACAGTGTGAAGATATATCTCCTGAAGGCCATGTGCTCAGGGCGAGATGGTGCCAGCAAAAGCTAAGACACAAACAGAAAAACGGTGTGGGGTGGTCGGAAAGCAAAAACATGGCGCATAGGTCATAACACAGAGAAGGAACAACCGCTTCCAATAACCCACACTTTCAGAATTTAAAGGACAGGTGCCTGCCCCAAAACTCTAGTGTGATTGACAAGCATAACTAACAGGGTTCTGTGCCATCTCGGGGCTCTAACAGATATTTGTTCCATAACTCACTCTGATCTTAATTACATGCATGACTTGTAGTGCATGTTTATGAACCCTTACCACAGTGGGAGTAGAGTGAAGGTGACTGAGGGTCAGAGTGGTGAATTTGACACCCCTAAAGCATCAGAGAGCTCCTGGGATTTTGATATTTTCTATTTCCCTTAGGGCAAAGGAAGGAGGAATGACAATAGAACTAAACAGATTGGAGGGAATGAGCTCCACTGGCTCTATCTGTGCTGCAGGACCCCTTCCCGAGCAGCAAGCCCCAGACAACACATTTCAGTAGGAAAGAAAATGTGCGGTAGCCACTGTGACCAACCTGCCCATGGCAGCTCTGTGCCCCAGAGCCACGTCCACCTGGAATCTCAATACGTGATGTCAATTGAAATAGGAGGCTTTGCAACCCAATCAAGACAAAGATCTTGAAATAAGAGTGCCCTGGGTTAGGGTAGGCTCCCAAATTCAGTAATGGATGTACTGAGAATGGAGAAAGAAAGACATACAGAGAAGAAAGCCCTATAAGGATGGAGGCAGGAAGGTGTCCACAAGCCAATGAGCAATAAGCACTGCCCACAGCTAGCAGAGGCAAGGGGAGGGCAGGTGGTTAGAAGAAGCCCTGCTTGATTGCAGACTCCTGGCTTCCAGAGCTATGAGAATATGTGGTTTAAACTATGTGGCAATATGTTGCAGCTGCTGCCCCGTTATGAATACAGCCACAGCCTGGGAAAACCCACAAAACACTCTGATATGGACCTGAGAGAATGATACAGCTGTGTTTTGAGGGTACAAGCAGTGAGCACCCCTTTCTTCCACATCACACTTTTCCTCCGTGCTGCAGGGATGACTTCTGCTGGCCTGGTGACAAATCCCTGAGCTGCGATTCCTGAAGGAGAGAGTTCCAGGTCCTGAGTGCAGTGTTATTCCTGCTCCTGCAGGTTGGAAAGGAGGGTAGTTGTGTGCCTGACGGGTGTGAGAGACACACAAACATTAATTCTTTCCCTGGCTGAGTGCTTCTGGGGTTCTCTTGCCAACCCCTGATGAAGAGCTGTGGGCTGTGAATTGGCGACACCTCTTCGGTTGGCTTAGAGAAGCCCCTCACCTGGCCTCTGGTCTGGAGGGCACCCACAGACCCTGGGCCAGCATCCCCAGGCAGCCTCCTGCCAGAGGCAGCAGCACCAGGCTGAACGCGCTGTCCCAGCATGTTTTCGTTAAAGTGGCTTCAAAATGAAAACATCTGGAAGCTTAATTTCCCCTGAACATTTTACTTGAATGATTTCCTTGTCCACTTGCTCTTTGCTGTCAACCTTTAAATCGTGTTCTTGTTTTCCTTATTCCTTGTCTCTCTGCCTCCTCCCCACACTATCAGTTCAAATTCTGGGGAGCAGAAGCTTTTATGAGACTACATTTCACCCTCCAAGAGCAAGATTTTTCTTAATGTGCTCAAATTTTATTCTGAATCTTTCCTTTCAACTCTAGTTTTCTCATGTAGGTTTGTATATTTTATTTTATTATTTTATTTTTCTGGGGAAAAAAGTATGTATTTAGAATTAGCCAGGTGGACTCAGCTTAGATGCTCCCAACTTTGTTGGCAACATCCAATGCACCATAATCAGGAGCCAGTCAAGCGCACGGCTTCCTCTCTCCATCAGGCCTGCTCAGGGCACTGACCTTGGCAACATCACGTCATAGAGCTTCTTCACGCCTGTCCGATTCGGTTTTTTTTGGCTTCGACATCCACGAGGACCACGGGTCTGCTGCTGTCCTCCGTCTTCCTCAGGGCTGACTGGTCAGGGGGAGCTTGACGACGGCACAGTGGTCAGCTTGTTCCTCCTGGGGGCGCTCTTCCGAGGGTGCTTGGGCTGCCTCCAGAGCCGCAGAGTCTGGGATGGCACAAGGTGGGCGGTGTTGTCTTCTTCTTTTTGTGGCTGTGGATGCCTTTCGGCACGGCCTTCTCGGCCTTTGCTTTGGCTTCAGATTTGGGAGGAGCAGGGGCTTTTTTTCTTCACCTTCGGCCCCATCTTGGTCAAAAGGCTCAGGTTTGTATATTTTTAAAATAATATTGCTAGGATTTTATAGTGCCTGTGAATGCATTTGGGAGTTTTTATTTCTACCTGTTTTAGAGAAAAATATTTTAAAAATATATTTCATAATATGCACCAGGCTGTGGAAGCAACAAACAAATACATAAATCAATAAATTTAAATTTTCATATATTCAGCCACCTGAAATTATTTTGTCAGTCCTAGTAATCTGTTTCCAAAGTATCTTGAATTTTCCAGATTTACAATAATTTCATTGAAAAAAAGATATAGAGGTGGCATTCGTGGGTCATTCCCACTTTCCAGCCCACATCTGCTTCCTTTTCCTGACAGTTTCCTTTCTCCTCCTCTCAGATGTCACATTTGCTGGCAATTATAAAAACAAAGCAGCCTCTCAGTGGTAAAATGAGCTTCGCTGTCAGCTTTAATACATGTGTTTGCCTCAGTCAACATTGTTTCTCTGTTTTATTTGGCACTTTTATTAGAAATATCTTTTAAATTGTATTAAATACCTGGGTGTATTTCTTGACATAGCCAGTGATTTTTCCCTTCCTAAATATTCTGCAATTTTTTTCTGAGTGTTTTTTATTAATTTTATTGAGAAACAAATAGCAATGAGACAGTTTCAAAACTGATTAATTAGACAGTTTCAATAATTAATACATTGCAAATTGTTATCTTCTTAGCGGTTATTCATAGTACTAGATGATATCCTGCCCAAATACTATTAGTACAAATCTATGTTCTCATTGAATTAAGAGAAAGTAGCTGTATATCTATTGTATATTGTATATACAGATACAAAATGGTCCTTCATTTGTATACCATTTATTTAGTTTTGTTAGAGATGGGTATTCCATAGTCATTTAAATATTGTACATGTGTGTATTCAGCAAAATAATCCAATATAGTCTAGTAGTCCATAATAATAGTGGGTTATCTGTAGCACTGGCAATGTCAGAAGTTGTTGACTTATGTGGCTTTACTCATTTTTATACTTTTCTGCTAGATGGTTAAGAACAAAATAAAGCAAGACCTATATAACTAGAAATGTAACTTTTGTATTTCATTAGGTCTGTCAAGTTCCCTCAGGGTTCATCCTGTAACCATTTGCTGCAGTTTGCAGATCCTTTATCAGGGTCAGCCATGTGGAGAGTCACAGTAATTGCTTGACCAATTTGCTCTCTGTGAAAGCCTGACACAATGTTTTTTCTCCATGTGACTCTCCTTAAGCACACTCTACATTGTTTAGCACATTCTGCTATGGCCCCATAATCTCCTTGATCAGAAAATTTGGGACACCACTGACTTACATGATGTTATAGTATAGGTTCTCCTGTAACCTGAGTCCTCACTAACCTTGAAAGGCTAGAGCCAAAATGTTGGTTATCCTTGCAGCCCTTCTTTTTCTCTAATTTTTGGTCTTTGAACTTAGGTTCCTAACCCTTCAGAAGAGAAGCTTTTTATTAGCCTGCAACACATGCAGTTGGGTTTAACCTCAATATCTGTCTAAATACCAAACATCTTAGGCATAACATGGAACAGGTAATTTCCACCAAGTATTGATATGTTAAATTTTAAGTCCCTACAGAATATGGAACAAAAAAATTTTTAAACTAAAAATACTTTTAAAAAATATGAATAAACAATTGCATAATTTTTTTCCATTTATTTTTATTTTATTGAAATACAATTGCATAATTTTACACAGAAATTCAGAAATCTAGTATGACACTCCTGTGACATTTTCTTTTGTCTCTTGTTCTCATTTATTACCCTTTGTTTCAAACAAACATTTATCTGAGAGACAGTATGGCTATAATTGGTGTGTCATGACAAGCAGTATGTATTTAGAAGACCAGAATGACAGGCATTCCAAGCGTGACCCTTCTATCACACATTGCTATCTTCACTGCAGTTGCTTGGTTCACAGGTACCAAAATAGTCAGGGTGAGAGTCCTACCAAATACCTGCTAGTTTCAAAACCCTGCTGAGGTTTCTCAGGATCATTGCCTTACCCATCTTGTGCGAATGAATGTATGGCTTTGCCTCTGTCATGTTTCCCAGCTTTTCTTCTTGCCCTCTCCTCATCCAGTCCACCAATTCTTGCTTTCCTTTTAATTGTGTTATACCTTTCTATTTTTATTTCTTCTTTTGACTTCTTATACTAGGGAGACTATATGATATTTACACATGTGGGTCTGGTTTATTTCACTTATGAGTATATCTTCAAGTGGCATCCACTTCAATATAAATGCTTCAAGCTTATCATTCTTTATACTCCATTGTATAAAAATGCCACATTTTTTTCATCCATTCCTCAGGTGACAGGCATCTGGATTGTTTCCAAGATTTGGCTATCACAAATTGTGCTGCTATAAACATAGGTGCCATATATCACTATGATATGATGTTTTCAGTTCCTGTGGGAAAATTCCCAGTAGGAGGATAGCTGGCTTGAATGGAATTTCCAGTCTTAGTTTTTTAAGGCCTCTCCACACTGATTCCATAAGGACTGCACCAGTCTACATTCCCATGAGCAGTGGAGAAAGGTTCCCTTTTCACCACATCCGTTCCAACATTTGTTTTTCGTTGGGTTGTTTATGATAGCCATTCTTTCTGTGGCGAAATGGTATCTCAGTGTTGTTTTAATTTGCATTTCATGGATGGCTAGAGATGTGGACCATTTTTTCATATATTTATTCACTTCTTTAATTTCATCCTCTGAGTAGTGTGTCTTCATCTCGGATGCCCAATTCTGGATTGAGTCACTAAATTTTGGGGCCCTAATGCATTTAGTTCTTTATACAGACCTTTGAGAGCTTATTAGTTTTTTGAAATTTGTGGGTTGTCTTATCACTTTGTGGTAATTTCTTTTGACATGCAAAACGTTCTCAATAAGAGGAGGTCCCAGTTCTTAATTCTTTTAACTGTTACCCATGAGATTTGATTTCTGTTTATGGACTCTTTGCCTACCCTTACGTCTTTAAGAGCTCCTTTTACTTCCTCTTCCAGGAGGTTTAGTGTTTCTGTTTTAATGTTTAGATCTTTAATGCATTTTGGCTTTAGCTTAGTGCATGGTGATAGACCTGGATCAAGTTTTACTTTTCAGCATATAGAGAGCCAGTTTTTCTAGCACCATTTGTTAAAGAGGCTATCTTTCTTCCAGTGAGCATGTTTGGCCCTTTTGTCAAAGATAAGGTGGCTGAGTGTGCTTGTAGAGGCTTCTGAGTCTCCTAATCTATTCCACTGGTCCTCAGGACCATTTCATTGCCAGTACCATGCTGACTTATCACAGTAGCTTTGTAGCATAATTTCAAGTCAGGAATTGTAATGCTTCCTGCCTTGTCTTTGTTGCCTTTGCTGTTCTGGGTCTTTTCTGTTCTCAGATAAATTTGAAGAACGATTTCTCTAGGTCTGGGAGGTATGTTGGTGGTAGTTTGATAGGAACTGCATTAAATCTGTACAGCAATTTTGGGAGTATGGCCATCTTCAGGATGCTGGATCTTCCTATCCAGGAGCAGGGAATAGCTTTCCATTTGCTGAAATCTTCTACGATCTCTTTTTTCAGGGTACTGTAATTTTCCTTGAAAAGATGTTTGACTCCTTTAGTTACATAAATTTGAAGGTATTTCATTTTCCGGGGTGCTATTATAAAAGGTATTGTTTCTCTAATTTCCATTTCAGTGTGTTTGTTATCTGTGTAGAGGAATGCTATCGACTTTGAGTATTGACTTTGTATCCTGCTATGCTGCTGAATTTGTGTATCAATTCTTGTAGCTTCTTGGGGGAGCTTTTTGGGTCTTCCAAGTAAAGTATCATGTCATCTGCAAATAGTGATAATATAAATTCTTCTTTACCTATTGTTATTCCGTTATTTCTCTCTCTTGTCTAATGGCTCTGGCTAATGATCCCAGAGCTATACTGAATAGGAGTGGTGCTAGAGGACACACTTGTCTTGTACCAGATCTGAGAGTAAAAGATTTCAGGTTTTCCTCATTTAAAATTATATTAGCCATTGGGTTGTCATAGCTGGCTTTTATCAGATTGAAGTAGAGGCCTTCTATTCCAATTTTCTGTAGGACTTTGAAAATGAATGAGTGTTGGACTTTATCAGAAGTGTTTTCTGCATCAATTGAGATGATCATGTGCTTTTCAGATTTAGTTCTATTGATATAGTGTATTACATTTATAGTTTTGTGTATATTGAATGATCCTTGCATCCCTGGGAGGACAGGGATTCAATCCTATGTAGTTATGGTATATGCTCTTCTTGATGATTGGCTGTATTCTATTTGCTAGGATTTATTGAGAATTTTTGCATCTATGTTCATGAGGGAGATTAGCCTGTAGTTTTCTTTTTTAGTTACATCTTTCCCTGGTTTTGGTGTCAGTATAATACTTGCCTCCAGAAATGATTTTGGGAGGACTGCTTCCTTTTCAATTTCATTGAAGAATTTCAGGAGTATAGGGATTATATCTTCCATAAATTTCTTGTAGAACTCAGTGTGAATCCATTAGGACCTGGACTTTTCTTTGTCAGTAGGCTTTTTATTTCATTTTGTATGTCATTGGCTGTTATTGGGTTATTAAGAGTTATTATATCTTCTTGATTCAGTTTTGGTAATTTCTACCTTTCTATGAATCTGTC
>PVKA01036823.1:0-21481 GCA_004027165.1 Ctenomys sociabilis
GTGTGCAGGCCCCGGGTGTGCAGGTTCCAGGTATGCAGACCCAGGTGTGCAGACACCCTGTGTGTAGGCTTCAGGTGTGCAGGCCCCAGGTGTGCAGGTTCCAGGTACGCAGGCCCTGGTGTGCAGACACCGTGTGTGTGGGCTCCAGGTGTACAGGTTCCAGGTACGCAGACCCAGGTGTGCAGACACTGTGTGTGTAGGCTCCAGGTGTGCAGGCTCCAGGTGTGCAGGCCCCGGGTGTGCAGGTCCCAGGTGTGCAGGCCCCAGGTGTGCAGGTTCCAGGTACGCAGGCCCTGGTGTGCAGACACCGTGTGTGTAGGCTCCAGGTGTGCAGGCCCCGGGTGTGCAGGTTCCAGGCACGTAAGCCCCAGGTGTGTAGAGCCCAAGAACACAGGTCTTGGAACCTGCGCCTGTGACACAGTGACTGAATCTAAAGCACACCTATTTGTGTAAAGTGAGGGGAAGCACAGTTCTCACGGAATCCCAAGCGAGTTTCCATGCTGTGGCCTTTCTATCACGCGGCGTGGAGCCGGCCGAGTCTGCACCCAGCGGGTATTGGTTGGATTCCTCATCTTTTGTGGTAGATGTAAATAATTCTGGAAGAGATGGAATAGGATTTATTTTCTCTTTGACTCAAGAAAGACTCTGAAATAAAAGATCAGTCCAACAATGCCTGCGCACTCTGTAGACACGATGATTAGAATAAAGCATCACTGGAGCCGGCTAGATTTTAGGAATAGGAACACTGAGGTTTGGAATCAGACCTCGTCACTTAGGAGGTGTGTGTGGCCTTGGGAGTTTAAGCTTTTATGTGCCTCAGTTTCCTTATTTGGAAGGTGGGGGTAGGAACAGCTGCCTCTCTGGATTTCTGTAGGGATTAAATTAGAACTGCTAGGTAACGTGCTTAGCCAGAGGCCGGGGCAGCAGTGTTGGGTGGGCAGGTACTGCCGAGCATGACAGGATGTTCAGCCCAGGTGGTATTTGTGTTTCCGCCCCAGCTGTCTTTGATGCCATGCCTTAGGAAAGGGCACCTGTGTGGTCATAGTTCACCAGGAAAGAAATGGGTTGTTTCGGTACCGCTGAATACTGCTGAAGCTTTGAGATAGGGTCCAGTTGGGTACAGGTGCACCACCAGTTGTTTTCAGCTCCAAAATCAGAAGTGAATTAACTTGTTTTATGTGAGCGGATGCTATTCAGTTTAATCTATGCAAGGTGTTTTACACTACAGCAGATTGAAACCACAGTTCTTTGAACAATGGGGATTTTAGAACTTGTGGTATGTGAGTTTTATTTATGTCTTTTCCTTCTTATTTGAAGCTCCTTGTTTGAGAATGTAGTGAAGTTCTATCATTTCAGACATCAGAATTAGCACTGAAAACATAGGATTCTTTATCCGGGTTGATGAAAGTAATTTATTGTTTGCTGTGTCAAACACGGCATGCTATTTGTCACACTGTGGTCTGTGTGTCTTTCTAGAAGCTTTCAACTTTGATCTAAGTCAAAGTACAAGCAGTAGCACAGATGACAGGGGTAAGAAAAACAAACCCCCTGAGATGTGCATTGCCACTCAGGGGCTCTAAGTCAACAGTACGCGGCTGCAGTAAAAGCTGCCCGCTTTCAAGGGGCTTGTGCGTTCTTGTGGGGACAGACCTCGGCCTTTCTGGGCAGAGACAAAGGTGTGGAGCAATTTATTAGCTAAAGATTGGCTTCACTGTGTGCTCTCTAAAGCCGTCTCCTCAAGGCCGCTTCTGGTCCTTGCCTGTATTTTTAGGTAAACACTCGCATTTAAAAGACCTCGCGGAGCTGGGCTGCAGGCACATAAAAGCGGCTTTCTTAAACTGTCATCAGAGTGGATTTTAGAACGTGCTTTTAATACTTACAAGGTTGATGTTTGCCTTTTAAAAAATGCTATTTGAGGTAGCTCTTTATTTGACTTTCACCTCGGTGTGCCTCTCACCTGGCTCTCGGCAGCACGAAGGAAACCCACCTTGCTGAGAGGCCAGACGGAGATGCCGAAAAATGCTGCACAGTGCGACCTCTTAAAAGGCAAGGCTTTGAGGAAAAATCCTTGTTTAAACACCATAAATACTGGATGGAAAAAGGGCATATAATCTTAATCTGAACATCTGGTCACAGATTCTTCTTTATTAAGCTGGCTTGATTATTGTGCAAGATAAAGCATTTCTCAAGACTGCTCTTATATCTGCACTTCTTTTCTACTTTGTAATAAACAGTGGTTCACGTCAATAAAAAAGGAAAGAAAGGGTCTGGGATGGGAGGCCCTGATAGCTACTTAGATCTGAATCTTCTAGATTATGACTCTGAAAAGCAGTGCAGCCGTACTGTCCGAGTTGTAGAGTTCACTACCAGCAGGAACTTTAATTACTAGATTACAATATTATTAATAGCTGTAAGTTAATAAAGTGTGGATGTATCACATTTTAAGAGTTCCCCTATTTATTGCCATGCCTTTTATTTCTTCTCTTGAAGAATAACTTTCCAGTATTTATGCATCTACTATTTTTTGAAGTCGAATATATTGAGGTAAAAATATACACACACTATTAATTTTGCAGCTGTGTACATTTTGACAGATCACAGTGTCATCATCGCCTCCTAAGTCGAGCCTTGCAGTCCACCCTCTGGCTGTCACCGCAGTGCTGCCTGCGGCCCTGTGCTGTCGGTCCCTTCCCGCACTGACCTGGCGACCCCGCGCGATTGCGCAGCGGGTGGCCCGGCGCGGACAGGCGTGTGGCCTGTTGACCTCTCAGGACTGGCACCGCTGCACCCCGGCCCTGCCCCTGGCAGGACGCCTCGCAGGCCGCCGCAGCGCTCGCTGAGTACTCGCCTCGCCTCGTGAGCCCCCAGGCTGCTGCGCGTAGGTCTGGCAGCTGCCAGCACTCGCAGAAGGTTCTGCCTGCGCTAGGTGCTCCTTCACTTGGGTTCTAAGTGCTTCAGAGCCGACCGGCCCTTTGCCACAGTGCGGCGCGTGAGTTAGAGCTGCTTTGAGCCCCCACCCCGGTGTGGTCAGGTTTCTCCTCCCGTTCCAGAGACCTCAGTAACGCGCACGCACATGGGGCCGCCTCTTTTAGGGTTAGATTCTCCTGAAGGCTTCTTGGCCGGATGTGTATTCTCATTGGTGAAGTGTTTGTTGGTTCGGTTTGGTTTAAATGGCAGGTGTTGGAATTCTTTTTTTTTTTTTCTTCCCATAATTTTATTGAAGAACAAATAGCAAACCAAATTATTATTTCAAACCAAATTCTTAGAACAGATTCAGTAATTAACACATTATATCTTAGTGGTTATTTGTTGTACAAGGTGCAGACATATTCTATTTACAAATACTATTAGAGCAGATGCCTCTACTCATTGAATTAAGAGAATGTAGCTGTATACCTATCTTTTTTTAAAAGTTGAACTATAGTACAGTTTCAAAAAATACTTTTTACGTTGTTATCTTCCTAGTGGTTATCCATAGTATAAGAAGCAGACAGGATATCCTGTCCAAACACTATTAATGCAAATCTTTCTTCGTGTAATTCTCATAGAATTATATAAAAGTAGCTGCATAGTTATCCTGTTCCGTATATACAAATACAGAATGGTTCTTCCTTTGTATCCCCTTTTCTTGGTTTAGTCCTGTCAGAGATGGGTATCCTATTGTCATTCAGTTATTATGGGTGCTTGAATTCAGTAAAATACTCCCAACACAGTCCAGCAGCCCACAATAGTAGTGGGTTATTTGTAGAAGTTGTTGGCTAGAGGCATTTATAGCTCAGCATATTATTATGGCTTTATTTTATATACCTTGTTTTTATACTTTTCTGCTGGATGCTTAAGACTGAGATAAAGCAAGACCTATATAACAAGAAATATACTTTTGTATGTGATGAGGTCAGTCAGGTCCCCTCAGGGTTTCTCCTGGAACCCTGTACCGCACTCTGTAGATCCTTTGCCAGTTCAGCGATGTGGATGAGTCACGGCCATTGCTTGACCCGTTTGCTCTGTGCAGCCTGTGAGAAAGTTTTCTCTCCATTGACTCTCCTTAGGTCATATATCAGCTGCACTGGAGATAGCAACGTGTAATAGCAGGCCACGCGTGGAATGCCTGCCATTCTGGTCTGATGAATGCATACTTCCTGTCGCGGCACATCAGTTATTACCATACTATCTCACAAGTAAAAGTTTTTTTTTTTTTTGGATACAAGTCCTTTGTTGGCTAAGTAATCTGCAATAGTTCTCCCAGAATGTGAAATATCTTCTTGCTTTTTCTGCAGTGTCATTTGTGGCATGAACACTTGGAATCTTGGTGAGGCTTGGTGATATCCTGGCTTCCGTGCATTGTGCGCTGAGTGCCAGCTGCAGGCGCTCTCCCCAGCACCGGCCTGTGGCATTGAGCATTTCGTAGGGCGCCGCCTTACCTTTGCAGCCAGCACGGGCTGAGTCACCTCTGCTGCAGGGCCAGTTGGGGGTGAATCTCCAGCTGTGGGGGGGCTACTCCCGTGCTGTTTGCAGCGTCGCCCTTCCCCTGAGTTGCCTTTGTGCCTTTGTCGTCCGTCCCTTCATGCGTTGGGTGGGTCCGCGCTGGACCCATCTGGCTCACTGATGCAGGTGTCTCTCACCCTCTGGGCCAGTCCCGGGCGGCGGAGCCCTCCACCTTCACTCTGGCTTTCACAGTTGCTTGACTATCTTGCTCATCCTCTGCCCTCCCAGCCAGCTTCGCAGTCCTGACTTTGGGCTGTGACGGGGCAACTGGGAGGTTGTGTGGGGAGGGAGTCCTCCCACCGTGAGATTCCTGTCTCTCCATCGAGGTCCCCCTTCCCTCCTTGCTTTCTTCTGCTTTACATTTTCAAAAAGTGCTTTGTGGTATTTAGATATAATCTAAATATTTTGCATCTTCTCACCATAATACTAAAGTTAGCTTGAGGTGTTTTGTGATGCCTCTTGGTGGATTAAGGAAGTTCCCTTGGTAGGAATTGGCTGAGGGGGTAACGAGGGGTGGATTTTGAATTTCGGGGCTCTCTCTGTGTCAGTCTCCTGACCACAGGCCCCCCTACTACGGTCTCATCTGGTGGCCCCTGGTGACGCTGAGGCTGGTGGTCTTGTGCTCTTGGGGCCCTCTTTGGTAATAGTGCCTATTTCTCCTTTCTGCGCTGCTGGATCTCCTTCCGGTGCTGCTAGTGTTTCGCCCCTGTGGCACATGGGATGCTAAAGTGTGGTTTTCGTGCACTGTGTTTGTTTGGTTTCAGCAGGGTACAGACCCTTTACTTTTATACTTCATAATACAGTAAACGTGTGATAAATACCTGATGCTGGGAGCCAGCAGAGTTGGGGATTGGTGAAATCCTCAGTGAGGCACGTGGTGAAGCACGCAGAGGCCTCCATGACAAAGGAGGGGTGCCATGCCTCGATCCTGAAGTCACAGCTTCGGGTTATTCTGACCTGCTGTGTGTGTAGACAACTCTGAGGTCAAACAGAAGGTTTCTGAGTGGGCAGCACCCAGGCAGGCCATGGCTGGAGGTGCAGGGAGGTGGGAAGGGGCTACACTGAGGCCCCCATCCTTGGTGCGTCACAGACTGAGGGCAGCCGGAGGCCTTGGGGGCCAAGGGCGTTGATGTGGGGATGTGCAAGGAGGGGGATGCAGGCGTGGAAGGTGGCAGTGAGCCCAGCGCCCCTTTCCCAGGGCTCCTGTGCAAGGGTGGGAGCCCCAGGGAGGCCTGGGGTACACAGCGAACACTGCAGCTGGGTGTGTGGGGTCTGGCTGTGCTCTGGAAGTAACAGGGTTGCTGTCATCTGTAGCCTTGAAGAGTCACCAGGACAGAAGCTTCTAGAACGTTGGCCAAGTAGAATCTCTCAGAAGCCCCTTAAGATGCTGAGGAGGGGCCTTGAGCTTACAGACCCCTGGCCCACAGCTCACAGCACAGGCAGGCTGTGCTACTGGATGCTAGGAAAGCCTCTCTCTCCTGCACAGTGCTGTGGTGACTGTCACTCTGGGACTTTTGTGTCACGTGGGTTGCTGGCATAATGTAATTGATTTCCTGTGGTGCAGCACTCCTTGTGGCTGGTACTGTGCCTCAGCCCAGGGACAGTGGCTGTGAGCCCTGTGAGCAGGTAGGGCACTGCGAAGGTTTTCCGAGCAGAGCCAGGGTGGGGCTGGGGTCTGACGGGAGTTCAGGTTCCAGTCACAGAGGCCCCAGAGTCACACGGGCAGCAGGGATGGCTTTGCCACCGTGACTCTGTGGGGCTGTTAATTCAGAGACACTGTTACTTAAATGTGATTTTTATTATTGCAATTAAAGACTGATTTGATTTTATGAGATCATGTATTTTTATTTTATGGAAGTTTTATAGATAAATTCAATTTAAAATACTACTTTATACTGAAAATAAAATATAAGCAAGCAGCTTATTAAAATTATATGGTTCTCTTGCAAATCTGATGGGGAAGTTTTTTGTGCCACTGATACTCTGCTGGAAAGAACTGCGTCTTGGTGTAGTGCTAGCTGCAGGCTTAGATGACTGAAGGTGCCACATCCAGGGACAGGGTGTGGCTCGGTGGTGTCACTTGCTTAGTGTACAAGCCTCTGGTGCAGTCTAACTGCATCTATTATTGATTTCCCTTTTTCTCTCTTATTATTATTCAGATGGGTTCTCCCGTTGCAGTTTAGACTGGCCTTGAGCTCAAGTGGACTCAGACTTGCAGCACCCTCCTGCCTCAGCCTCCCAGGGCTGGGATTGCAGGCACACTGTTGATATTCTTATTTAATAGAATATCAAAGTGGATCTGCTGTCAGCCAAGTCTCTGTTTTCGCCCACACAGTGCAGGGTCCTTAGCAGCAGGCTGGTCCTGCAGATGCCAGCTCTGGTCCCAACGTGAACGTTGGTGTCTACGTGCCGAGCGAGGGTGGCTAGCCACGCGTACTGGCACCCCACCCATGTCACATTTGTGCATCGGCCCCTGAAGACCTGGGTGTCCGCAGCGGCTTTGTTGCAATGCTTTCTGTTCCACTTTTGCTTTTGATGGCGCAGAAGCATAAGAAAGAGTATTTGCACTGACTTAGTTAAGCTGCTGGTAAACACATCCCCTTTGCGTAGCTGACTTCAAAGACAAAGAACGGGCCTCCCCGAAAGTCACAGGGACAGAGGAGGCCAGGCGAGAGCTGGCCCTCCCCTGGGGCAGGTGGAGGTTAAGCCAGAAGGGTACGCAGGGTTGACTGAGTCAGCCCCCCAGAGGTGCACAGTGCAGCTGAATCAGCCCCTGTCCGTTTCTCTTCTCTCCTTGCTGGGACAAACACCTGACACTCAAAGTGAAGGAAGGAAAGGTTTATTTAGCTCGCAGTTACTGGAGGGTTCAGGCCTCACTCAGCCGGCTCCAAGGCGGGGCGGGGTGTGGCAGAGGGCGGCAGCTCATGGCAGCAGCAAAGAGCAAGCACTGAAGGGCAGGCGCAGCGGCTGCAGGGAGCAGTCTGCCTCTGCCTCCCATACGTTGCCTTCAGGCCGCCTGCCCCAGGCCGGGTGCAGCACTCGCACCCGTGATCCCAGCCTTGGTCATGCATTACTCACAAACTGCAGAACTGCACCCCGATGGCTGCGTGAGGCTTTGTGGGGGCAAACGTAGATCAGCTCGCGAACAGCAGGCCCCGCAGGTTCCTGCTTCTGAGTCTCACCCTTGTGCAGGTCCCACTGGGCAGTGGCCAGGGCAGAGCCTTGTGGCACGCGCCTTGGGGTGGGATGGACAAGGCAGCCTGGTGAGTGAGTGGGCTTCTAGTCAGGGGGGTGGGACTGCTTGTGGGCTCTTTCACATTTTAAGGAATAGTTACTTGCAGTCCCTAAGTGCAAGTAGGGTTATGTTTGCTGTTTGGAGTTGAGGTTCATCCTCAGGGTTAAAGGGGGTGCTGGGTGGGGAGGATGCCTGGGACCCTGGTTTCAGATGTGGCATAAGGAAGCACCTCTGCTGGCCAGGCCCGAGGCAGGGTCTGCTCAGAGAATCCCTGCGGTTGCTACATCCCCTGAGGGAAGTGGGGCCGAAAGGACAGAGTTCTGTGGGCACCCAGGATGCCCCGTGTCGGGCTCTCCAAGCTGTGGAGGCCCCGTGGCCCCCAAACAAAATGGCTGGGAGGAGTTGGACTTTGGGTGGGGAGCTGTGGTCTTGGGTCCCAGGGGTCACCAGCGCCCCATTAGGAATGAGGGTTCAGGAAGCAGTGACTCTGCCTTGCTCCTTTCTTGTGGGTTCGGGGCTTCTTCTCCATCAGTCTCTTTCCCCCTTGTGCAGGGGCTCAGGTGGTCCATAGCCTTTCCTATGAGATTGAGATTCTGAGACAGCAGCTCCTAATGTGGAGTGCACAGGCCAGGAGGTGCCAGGAGTCAAATACAGCCCCCTCCACGGTGGAAACCGGGCAGAGCCTCCGGTGTCATCTGTGGACCCTGGCTGTGGTGGTGAGCCACGCCAGGCCACGTGTGGCTTTGTCCTTTGGCCATGGTGACAATGCTCGGTCCCTTCTGGCCTGTGATGTGTGGTGGTGGCACAGCGGGCTCTGTGCTGAGGTAGAGAAGGGCTCTGCTCCGTGCGCCTCTTTCTCTGCCACCCGATGGCCATCTGTCTAGGTATGAGGGCGTGGTAACCCACTGCTCTTCACACCCCTTCCTGCATGGGAGGCACTGTCCCTGCGTCTCTGGGCCACCTGGGAACTATGGAGACTGGGCTTTCAGCAGCCATGCCCTGGGCTGCTCCTGGCTGGGCACAGACATTTCTCCTGTGGACCTTCCTCTCTCCCAGATCTGTCACCAGTGTGTTCCCATGGGAGCCCTGGACTCAGAGGATGGGGATGGTGGGCTAAATGACTTTGTGTGGGCACTGCTGCCCACCAGCCTTCTGGCCCTCAGCTGCCAACGGGAGCCGACGTCACACCAGAGGGAGAAGCAGCGCCAAGTTGTTAGCCCCTGGAATTTCGGGGTTGTTGGTGCCAGTGCTAGCATGGTCTACACCAGGGGGGTACCCTGCTGAGACCAGGGCCTCTCCACTGCGGCAGAGAGTGAACAGTGACAAGTCCAGCGTTTTCTTCACCTTTAATGCAGGTGGAAAAGCTTCCTCTGTTTTAACTTTGGGATAATTTGGGGCTCGAGTTGCCCCATTCTGCGAAGTCATGCCTACCTTTTGTGGGGGACCACCTGAGCAGCTCTCCTTGAAAGAAAAGCAACTGCCTCCATTTTGACTGAGCCTGATCTTATTTCTTTATATTGTTATGTACAGAGCTGGCTAGGACTTCTGTTTATCCTGAGGTGCTGGTGATAGTCTCTGAAGGTGGCATGCGTGTTTCCCTGGTAAGCCTGCTGCTCCTTAATGTGAGCCGGGTGGAGACAGGATGGTAGAGCTAATGCTCCGCGCTGCCAGCTGGGATCTAGCCTCCAGATAGAGGCTATGACTTCCTGGGGCTTGAAAGGCTACATCAAAGCTGAAGCCCTAGACTTCCCAAAACATTAAATACTATATAATGCAGATCACTCTCTCTGCATATCCTCTCTGCATATGGCATAGGCAAATGCAGGCCTCCCACCTAGCTCAGCTTGCAGTGGTCACCTACTTCCCACAATTCTCAGTCAATCCTCCTGAAGCCACTCCTCCACTGAATAAAAACCGGGTGAGGCCCTGGGTCACTCTCTTGGTTCCGGAAAGCCATGTCATGGCAGGACTTAGAGCCCCTCGACTCCCCAATGATTAAAAATATAATTTAGTGTCCTCATTTTCGCTGTGGGTTGCATGGGAAGTGGTAGATTGGAATCAATTTGATGGGATTCCAATAACATAATTTTGGGATTACAAATATTGGTTTTTTGGACTGAGACGAGGACCAGGAAGCGTCTCCTACACCTTTCACACAGCTTCCCCGGGTGCTGGTATCTCCATCGGCCTCGTGTGCAGCAGCGCAGCCCAGGATCTAGGAAAGACCGACGGGGCATGGCCTGGGCTGGACGTCCTGGTGCGCGGGCCCCCGAAGCGATCTGCAGTGACCTCCAAGAACCAGGAGCGTGTGCAAGGTTGTGGGATGCAGAGTTACTGATAATCGCGCGTCTCCTTGCCGTGCGCTGCTGCTAGCACTGCAGATACAGAGTGACGGTGCCTACATCCTGCCCAGTGCAGGACCTTGTGGAAACACACGAGAAGGGACTCTTGTGCGGACCGCTGTGCTGCCTCCATAGCAGGCGACACAGCATCGCGAAGGTCTGAGCTGTCAGTGTGCCGCTGGGCTCGGTGCAATTCTAGCGGGAACATCCCCAGTGGTATTTTATGGAAGTTGGTACACATTCTGAAACTTACGTGAAGATGAAAGGGGCCAAGAAGAACGAAGGCAACTTGGAAGAAAGACGGAGGCTGCTTCCTCTCCCTGGGTCAGCACTGGTCAACAGGGCCCACGACGCTGGCAGAGGCTGGCAGGGCGCTCATGATGCTGCAGAAGTGTCCCCCGCACACGCCTCACACCGCCTTCCAAGCGGTGCCCTCCTGCTGAAGCTGCTCTGGAGGACCAGCCCTGAGAGCTCTGCTCCCCGTCCCCAAACACAGCACCCTGGGGCTGCGCTTCACGGCACGCTGGGGGTGGGCACGGTCCCACGCCTGCACCCCTGCCTCCCTCATCCTTCCTCACACGTGCACAGCGGCCGAATATTCCCATGATGCTGCCAGGAACGCAGCTCCCCGGGGGCTGACACGCCTGTGCATTGCCCTTGTTACCCGGCACTGGCTCTGTACCTGCCGTACCCCTGGACGGCGGAGACCCCATCACTTCCTCTGGGGGAGGGCAGTGAACAGCGGTGTGTGCGCACGCAAGCTCTTCCCTGCTGGCTTTGGGGCTCCCTGGGGCTGTGCTCCTGCGCTGTCTTCCTGTGCACATTGGCGCTGCCATCGGGATGGCGAGGGGCTCCTGTGGGCGAGCCCTGCTCTGTGTCAGCTCCTGGCCTCACGTGTAGTGCTGACAGTGGGGAGGCCCGGCGCCGAAGCCTGGTGTGGCAGCCAGCATCCCTGCTGCGCGGTGTCCCTGGATGGCCTCTGTGGCCCTGCATTTTACCCGTGGCCTCCTAGCAGGCTCTTCCTGGAGCACGGTCCCCACCTAGCAGGCTCGGGTTGTCAGCTATTGCACGGCACTCTCACTCCGGGCCTTTCTGCCCTTGGCCTCTGGGGCTTTCTGTCCTTTCTGCTGAGCTCAGTTATGTACCTGTAAAGCATCTGAAACCCGTCTTTCTCTGGGGCGAGAGCTGGGAGCCAGTGTATCGTGTGGAGCCTTGGGTCCTGGAAACAGGCCATGGTGTCCAACCCTGCCCAGCTGATACCTGAGCACGATTTTTGTCTTAGTAAGTAGATGACTCTGCTTTAACTGATCTGGCGCATGAGTCTGGGTTTTAAGAAAAAATTAATTTGTACGATTCATTCAACCAAAGCTTTTCCCAGTGAAATATTGGGCAGCAGCAGAAGTGTCGGCATTTGCATCTCTAACCTTTCAGGCTTGGGCTGTAAGGAGCTGATTTTCTGTTGCGTCTTTGTGCCTTTCGGGTGACAGTATTTATGACTTCATTCATTGGAACTTTCCATGTGTATGATGTGTCTAATAGTCAAGTAATTCTGAGGTCCGTTTCATTTATTTATTTATGTTTTAGTATTGGGGATCAAACTCAGAAACTCGTACTTGCCAGGCAGGCCCTGATGCCTCTGAGTTGCCTCCCCTGGCCCCGGGACCCATTTCTAAGAGCCCGTTTTTGAGGCTGCTGATCCTCTGCGCAGTTTTCTCTCTTTGCTCTAGTAAGTTGGTTAAGCTGAAAATCCATCAAACATCCACTTGTCCCCAGCATAGCTGGGTTTTGAAGGGAATTCAGGAACTTCTGGGGAAGAATAACTTTGTAACAGTGCATCTCTGGCTACGCTGAACAATGTCAGACAAGGATGTTTGGACATCCTTTTTAAAATTGTACGAATTCTGTTGCCTTCTTATTTGGCTGAATCTCAGCACGAACTTATGTTCTAAAGGCACAGCAGCCCTTGTGTGATTGGGCTGACTGCCTGACGTGTGTGGCTCTTGGTCCCGTAGATGGGCCACAAAGCCCTGGTGGGCTCGTGGCTTCCTGGTAGCTAGGCTGTGTGGGTGGTATCCTAAATATTTTTGCCACTTTTGCAAAACCTGATGGAAGCATTTCAGAAATTAATGGTTTTGTTAAATTACTCAGCACCAAAACAGTGTATTATTTTTTTAAAAAATCTTAAAATGAGTCTGCCTGCTGTTTTGCTTTTGACCCTTGGCAAGGTGCTGGTAGATCTCAGGTTAGCACAGTGCTCCAAATGCAGCCCCTGCACGCACCTGGTGCAGAACTGCTAGGATGTCCCCCACAAGGAGGACTCCCCGGACGTGAGGCCGCTGGTCTTATCTGAAGATCTCATGGCACCCTGGCCGTCCTGTAGGGCATGTGGCATGGTCACCTGCATGTGCCCAGCAGGGACTGACCACCAGTAACTTAAGCTATTTGTAAGAGTAGTGACAAAGACAACGACCTCACATTGCTGTGGATCCTATATTTTCGGTTAATTTGTTCTTCTAGATTGATTTCTTTGGGGAAAACTTTACCCCAGGAGGGTGCATGTATTTAAGTTTTGTCTAACTCTGTCACTCCACCATTAATTTAAAAAGGTTTAGCTCTATAGTTTTTTTTTTGGTTTTTCTTTTTTTTTTTTTTTTTTTTTTTTGTCCACAGGGTCTCACTATGCAGCCCATATGCCTCCCTAGTGCTGGGATTACAGGCGCGCGCCACCACGCCTGGACTCCAATCGCCGGCTCAGCGCACCTGAAGGCGGGGCCGGCGCGGCAAGCGGAAGCAGGGATCGAACCCTGGTCCCTACGCTTACCTAAGCAAGCGCTTAGTCTGCTGAGCTATACCGCCGGCCCTCTATAGTGATGATTGGAATTCGGCTTGTGATTCTCACTCATATCAAATTTATGAGATTCCTTATATGAAGCGTAACTGAAAAATGCGACTGAGGACCGTTGGTCCAGACTCTGGCCTGCTGGGGTCGCAGTGGGGCGGGTGTGGGCTCTGGGTCCGCTGCTCTCGGGGCTGTGGGCCTCACGCTCCTGGCAGCTGCTGTTCCTGTGGGCGTCGCAGTGTGGTTGATGATTGGCTTTAGAGCCGGAAGACCAGGGGTCCAGAACTTAGGACAGATGAGTGGGGGTCAGGAGGTGGCCCTGGGTTAGCCAGGGTGGCGTCCGCCCAAAATGAAGGCGCGGAAGGAAGAGGGCAGACGGGCACAGTGGGCGGTGCAGGGCTGCTGGCCAGGTAGCTTGGGCGGTGAGAGTGCACCAACTGGGCAGCAGGAAGGTGCGGCCGCTGGCCCCACAGGCACGTGGTCCAGCGCTCTGTCCCGGGTGGCTGCCCCAGCTCTCCTCCCAGGACCGACCTGCGTGAGCCTGAGGGCCTCAGGGGTCTCCCCATGACCGCTGTTCTTGGTGGTCCTGAAAGCCCCGACCTTCAGTCTGTTCAGCTTCTTACTGTGAGGATGGCAGGCTGATGGCTGAGGCGTTACAGATTGTTGTAACAGCTGTGTGGGAGTGACTGAGAGCAGTCCTAAAGTTCCTCACATGGGACTGACCTTCCACGTTTACTTAAATTAATTAATTAATTTGTAGTACCAGGGATTGAACTCAGGACCTTGCTCTTGCCAGGTAAGTGCTTATTCTACTGAGCCATCTCCCCAGCCCCTTTACATTTTAATCATCTTTCTGAGAGTATTTTATAATTTGGGCCATTTAAGAACTTGGCTTAACTGGTCCAAATATTACCATGAATTTTATTTATTTATCTACAAAATAAGAACCTGCATGTCATTTTTGTTTAAAATACCACCAAGTCACTCTAGTCCTGGGTGCGTGGGGTTCCATGCGGTGAGGCTGGGCTCACAGGTTTGTGCAGTGACGCGTACAGAGCGGCTGTTGAAGTTGTGGTCCAGGTGGCTTGGCTGCTCTCACCTTGTAGTGACCCTCCTCTGTAGGCTGTCCTTTGTCTGAGGCCTCACCAGCCTGCTGCCTTTGTACCTGGGACTCCAGGAAAGTTATCACCCGGGTTTCAGCCACCAGGAAAGAGATAAGGAGGAAAGAGACCGGCCAGCCACGGGACTAGGTCACCATAGGGACAGCCATGGCTCAGAAAGGGCCTGGCCCATGAAGAGGCCTGCTGCGTGCCATGCGGTATGCCGCGGTGAGTGCCTCCACCCGGAGGACTCTGGCTTATGAACGAGGGCTGCTTTCCCAGCACGCACCGGGGGCATTTTCAGAACCAGCTCCTCTGGCCCAGGCTGTGGGGTTTGCAGTGCACAGCTGTCCGTGAGTGTCTGTGGTGTCACCAGGCGATTTCCTGTGGCAGATGGCACAGGACGCAATGAGTACAGGTGGCCGTGGTTGGGTCCACTCCACCCTCCCACAGGCGTCCTCACTGCGCAGACCTGGATCGCAGGCCCAGGAGCCGCCTGCGGGTTTCACCTGCTGCTGGGTCTCAGCCGCAGAGCTCCTGGGGAAGCCAGGTGGGTCTGCGGACGTGCAAACCAAAGGAAAACCGTGACGGCCTGCTTGACTGTAGCTCTGATTGTTGAAATTGTACACAGAGGCATAAAAATTAATTCAACCACTGTGCACACTGGTCACTAACCTCGTGTGTACCTTATGCCTGTGACCAGGCCAGAGAGCAAGACAGAATGAAATGGGCCATCCCCTTCTCTGGATCTGCTGTGGCCTGGGCGTGTGCATGTGTGTGTGTGTGCGTGCTTGTGTCTGTGTCACACAGCGCCTGCTTCTCCCTGGGCCTGAAGCATCGTCATCACCCCAGAGGAGCCCTGACCCATCTGTGGCCATCTGCAGACCTGCCTCCTCTGCTCCTGTGAGTGGAATTGTGTGCTGAGTGCTCTGGTGCCTGCCTTACTCCTCTGGTCTCGTTCTGAGGTCCTGGAGCTGTGACCTGTGTCAGCACTGCCTGCCCATAGTGGCTGGGGACTATCTCTTCATGCGTCAGGCTGGGCTGTGCCTACCCATTGCACCAGCTGACAGACGTCGGCATGGCCATCCCTGACCACTGTGTGTGGCATTGCCTCAGGGGTATTTTGATTTTTAAACTCAGTCTTACCTGCAGAGGCAGTGGGCAGGCATACCTGGCCTGGCCCCCTCACCGTGGCTTGGCCCCTCCTGCCTGTTGGGCTCAGGGCTCCCTGTAGGACACATGTCAGATGCCCTGACTGTGAAGGAGCTCTCCAAGCTCTTTCTGGGCACTGTTGATGTTGCAAATGGCTGGTGCCAGCATCTGTGGCCAGTTCCTAAGTGGCTTCTGCTTTCTGCTTGTATTGGCCTCAGTCCAGGAGTTCTGTCCACTGAGTCACGTTCCCAGCCTTTGTGCAGGGCCAGCTCCTTCCCAGGGCTCTGTATTCAGCCCCCGCCTCTCACCTTGGGCTTGGCCACCTGCTCTTCGCTGAGCCACCTCCCACAGGCTACCATGGGACAGCTCTCGTGGAGTCCATAGTGCCCCACAGGCATGAGTGCTGGTTTCATCTCCAGTGAGGAAGAGTGCAGTCACCTAGGTCAGGATTCTCCTCTCCCTGAGGAGCCCTCCTGCACAGCGACCTCTGTCCCCTGGCCACCATGGTGCCTCATGCCTGGTCCCCCCGTCCCCTGCCCTCTCATTCCAGGGCCCTGCCCTACACTCCCACAGGTAACACTCAGGTCCTGGGCCTGGGCTCTCCCCTGGTCTCTTCCAGGCGACCGCATCATTCTGTGGATGCCTGCGTTACCTGTGTCTGTGATCCCTAAATTGTTGTTTATCCCCCACATCCCCCTGCGGGGTCCAGGCGTGTGTGTCTACCTGTCTCCTTGTCACTTACACCCTGTGTCAAAGCATCTCTAATTTAACATGACTCAAACCTAATTATTGATTTCTGTCTATGTGAACCTGCAATTATACCAGTCATCACCATTTCAGTAAATCTTATCATTATCCGTCCTTTGTCCCTGTTCATTAGCCCCTTTTCCCCATCCCGAAAGCTGGTCCTGGGAAGGCAGACGAGGGAGCAGACAGGCGTGCACAGGGGGAGCTGGAGGTGAGGGCTGGTGAAGCACACGGGCCTCAGATGTCCCCATGGGCTTCTTGGGACCTTCCAGGGATGCCGTTCTCAGGGTGCTGCTGGGTCTCTAAGGCTTTTCTCTTGGGTTGTTTGTGAGACAGGGTCTCACTGTGTAGTGCAGGCTGGCCTTGAGCTCACTAGGTAGCCCAGGCTGGTCTGCAGCTTATGGTGATCCTCCTGCCTCTGCTTTCTGAGGGCTAGAAGTACAGGAGAGCATCACATGCCTGACTCTCTTGGACTATTTAGAAGAACGGTACTAGGTTATTACTGAGTTCAAAAGGAAAGGCAAGGGCCGGGGAGATGAGTAGAATAAGTGCTTGCCTGGCAAGCGCAAGGGCCTGCGTTCAATCCTCGGTTCTGAAAAAAAAAAAAAAGCAGAAAATCATGAGGATGTAACAGAAGGATTCAGAGGACCATCAGACACAGGTGTGACAGGACGGGGTGCTGGGGTGCAGAATGGAATGGAGCTGAAGGAATTGCTCCCGCTGATGGCACTTTAGGAGCACTTATTCATTAGGAAACTTGGAGATTACATTTTGGTGGATAGCTGGAGAATGCGGCCACAAAGAAGGCCACAGTGACTGCTTAGGGCCGACCGCGGGGCAGGAGGCCGAGGCGGGCGGATAGCGTGCTGGCTCGGAGGCAGAGACAAAAGCTTCCCTCGCTGTTGTTGCCTAGATCCCCACATCTGAGATCCATCCTCCGCCAGGCCCCGTGGCAGCCGCATCTCCTGCTCCGTGTTTGCCACAGACATCTTTTTTGTGACTGGCTTTTCCTTACCCCACCATGCTGGGGCCTCCATTTCCCCATCTGTTACCCTTTTCTCTCTGTATTGTAACTCCTGCTGCTTTCTGAATGCCAGGCACTTAACACTGGGTCTTCCGTGGACAGTGGAGTTGGAGAGACACAGAAACATTCCCATGGGTACTGCAGACATAGTGTCCGGAGTCCCGGGTGAGTACGACCTGACACGCAGGCTGTGTGTTGCGGGGAACTGGGGAAGGTGGTAAGAACAGAAAGGGAGGGGTACCCGGGATACCCAGGGCATGACACCTGCCTGGCAAGCATGAGCTCGTGAGTTTGATTTCTTGTTAAAAAAAAGAAAGGAAGAGGGGGCCGGGAGATGGCTCAGTGGAGTAAGCACTTCCCTGGCAAGCTCAAGGGCCTGAGCTCAATCCCTGGTTCTGCAAAAAAAAAAAAAAGAGATGCTGTGAGCTGGATAGATTCACTTTCTTTCTTTTTCCATTTTCAAGTGTATATGAATGCCAGCGACCTGCTGTATATTACTTTTTGTGAATCTGTTTATTTTACTTCACAGAAAACCAGATATAAGGGAGAGCGTGGATCTGCTCCTTAGCAAAGAGAGAGATGACCAACTCCTACCTTTACTTTACAAATAATTTTGATACAGAGACGCTTGTGATATCTTGTGACACTGAATTCTCAGAGCTGGGAATGGAGAAGTCTTGTATCCTGAAATTCTGGAGAAATTATAAGCAATTTTAAAATAGGAACCTTAGCGTTTTCTATTTACTATAATTAATGCTATTTCAGACTTTAAAAGACGATTTTGCTTCTGTTTTCCCTTCCCTTCCCTTCCCCTCTTCTATTCTCCCCTCCCCACCCTTCCCTTTCCCTCCTCTCCCTTCCCTTCTTTATCCTCCCCTCCCCTCCCCTCCTCTGTTCTCCCCTTCCCCTCTCCCCTTCCTTCTCTCCCTTTCTTCCTTCTGAAGTGCCTTGAATTTAACTTTAATGTAGACTCAACGATCATATTGGTCCATAAGAAACAGAAGCAAGTAGACAAAAACCAAAGCCCTGGATCTTCTTTTTCCCTTTGCATCTCCTGACACCTGTGCTCCTGTGTAAGTTGCGAGTCGCCATGGGAACCCTTTGGCCGTAACCAGGCTGATCATTATAACCCCATTGAGAAGCGATTTCATACTCTGATAGATTACTTAATAGTAATTACATTGAACTTGCTGTGTAATTAGGTGTTTATTTGCCACAGAACTTTTATATTTCATCAAAACGATGTGATTTACACACAGCAAAGGTAATTATCCTGTGATTATGAGGCTGTGACCTTGAACTGTACTTTAATAATTAGGTACAGCTTCAGAGGTAATTAAGCTGTTGGGCAGATCTCGCTGGGCGAGAGGGCCTTGGACTGCACGTGGGTGAGTGCTCCCGTCCACGGGGGCCGCGTGTGACCGTGCTGTGTGAGTACTGGGGCCCTCTGCCTGCCACACAGGGCCAGCACTTGGCCATGGGCCTGATGTCCCAAGGCCTTCCTGGCCTCAGGTGTGGGGACAGGGCAGAAGTCACATTTATCTAGGTGGTGGGAGGGGCTTGTGGGTATGTGAGGCTGGGCCACTCCCGAGAGAGCTCTGCAGAGGCACGAGGCTGACAGGAGATCAGCAGTAGCTGCCGGCCACCAGAACCCCCTACGTGGAGGGGGGTCAGTGCTGCAGGGCGGAGGGACCCGGCATCCCGACTCACTGTGCACATATGGGTGACCTTGCAGCCCGAGACTGGTGGCGAGGCAGGGTGCGGTGGTGGTGGTTGGCAGGTCCGGGATGCATCCTACGCCCTAGCGCTCCTCCTCCCCACACTGTCTGTGGCACAGGGGCCAGCTCCTCTCAGAATATACTGTCATCAATGGCACTGTCAGGTCAAACGGTCCAACCAGAGGCTCCCAAGGACATGGCTAAGGGTCACACTAAGGAAATCTCAACTCGGGCACCCTGTGGAGCCTGCGCGCAGGCGCGTGCACAGCCGCCGTGCGGGGTTCTGATGCCAGCACCCGTGTCGACAGCTCATCGCAGCTGGGCGTGGTGCTGCCCACGTTAATGCCAGCACTCAGAGACCGAGGCGGGCAGATCGCTGCGCGTTCAAGGCCAGCCTGAATCACATAGCGAGACTGACACAAACCAAACCCAAAACCCCAAAAGCAAGTATGCGCATCAGCTCATTAGCTCATTAATCACCAGCCCTTCTGATTTCTAAAGACGCTTCCAACATACTGGGACCAGAGAGCCTTAAAGCTGTTAGAACTTTTCCTTGGTCTTCCTCTGTCACCCGCCGGACTTAGGCACGTCACTATTTACAGAGCGCCACCCACCAGCTAGGTGTGATGGCGAATTTTACTTTTCATGAAGTGTGCCCCTTTTCGTACTTTTGTGATTTTCATTTTAAATTCGATTCACCTATGATTTATCAGAAGTTTTCCTCTGGACTTTCTAATTGTTGACACCTGAGGAACTTGACTGCCCACCAGGATCCATTGTTTGTAATTACTTACAGTTAGTTTATGTTCCCAAATTTATGACAACATTTATTGTGGCCCATCTGTTTGATTAGGCATATTTTTGTGATTATAATATTGCTTCAAAGATTAATTTACTAAACATATAATTTGATGCTTTTAATTAATCACATGCCACAGTCTGAAGCCATGACACAACCTAATGGTCGGGATCTGCACTTTATGAGCTATTAATTAGCCATTAGCCCGTCTGTTCACGTGACCTGCAGATCCATCAGTGTGATTGAGAGGAAAGACCTGTATGATCCTAAAGGTATTTTTATATAACTTTTGAAAAAAATTCAGGAAAAGTTGATCCCTAGATGAAAAGTCAGTGGTAGAAAACTTCATTAATTTTTAAGAGTTTGTTGCCAATTTCCACCTAAAGCTACCACTTTGAATAGCACTGTGCTTCTCAAAACTGTCTTCTGATGGCTTTGGTTAAGGGACATGACTTTCTTATCCTTAAAAAGAAGGAGGGAACGGAAAGTGAGCTTTGCAGACCCTTGGAATGCACACCAGTGGGCATAAATTTTAGTTGGGCCTCATTTACTAAGTGCTGTATTACCTCATCCTTTAGTTTTAACTATGGATTTTCTATAAATCTTCATATGGCTAAACATGATAAACGGCTCAACATATCACAGAACAAGGCAGTGCTTATTAGCACTTGAGAAGTTATTGATTCCTTGTCTTGATTAATCTTTTATGGGTCTCTGTGGTATTAATTTCTGAAAAAAGTCTGGGCTCCACCACAACAGAGCCCATTTGAAGTTTCTACTTCAATTATGGGATTTTTGATGCTACCGCTATTAGCTTTGCTTTGACTTTTCTGGCTCTGACTTTTTTTTGGATATCTATTTATCAATAATCAGCATTTTAAATTGAATTTATTTTGAGATGTGCCAACAAGATATGCCCCAAAAGTGTGTTTCATGCTTAATGTACAAAAAAAGAATTTTTATTTATGCTTTAAAATAAAAGTAATTTTCTTCCATTTTATATTATTATTATTATTATTTTCGGTGGAACTGGGGATTGAACTCAGGCCCTTGCACTTGCCAGGGAAGTGCTTATTCCACTGAGCCATCTCCCTGGCCTGTTTTTTTTTTTTTTTTTTTTATGGAACCAGGGATTGAACTCAGATCCTTGTGCTTGCCAGGGAAGCACTTATTCTACTGAGCCATGTTCCTGGCCCCCATTTTGTAAATTATAAATTTTATATGCTTATATTTTTGGCAAGAAATCTAAACTTAACATGAGAAATGAATTTTATTGTTTTTCCAAACAGTATGGTTTTCTCATACTGAATTTCCTTGTTGGTTCCATGCAGATGCTTTTAAAGCTAAGTGTGTTAATCTGCTGTCACTTGCTGTTATAAACACCTGGAGGGAAGAGCTGAAGCAGAAAGGTTCTTCCTAGCTTGTGGTTCTAGAGGTTCCTGTCCCTGGTCGGTTGGCTCTGCTGCTGCCTGCCATGTGCGGAGGTGGCCTGTCAAGGGCGGAGCATGCAGTGGAAGAAGCTGCTCACCTAATGATGGCTGGGAGGCAGACAGAGAGACCAGAGTAGGGCCTGATATTCCCTTCAAGAGAATCCCTCTAGTGAGTCAGGTTCCACAAAGATCCTACTTGAGAAGTTACTGATTCCTTATCTTGATTAATTTTTTGAGTCTCTGTGGTATTAATTAGATAGAGACTCAACTTCCTCCCATGGAGACCAACTTCCTCCCATGGAGACCCAACTTCCTCCCACGGAGACCAACTTCCTCCCATGGAGACCCAACTTCCTCCCACGGAGACCCAACTTCCTCCCACGGAGACCAACTTCCTCCCACGGAGAACAAATTTCCTCCCATGGAGACCCAACTTCCTCCCACGGAGACCACCTTCCTCCCACGGAGACCAACTTCCTTCCACGGAGACCAACTTCCTCCCACGGAGACCAAAATCCTCCCATGGAGACCCAACTTCCTCCCATAGAGACCCAGCTTCCTCCCACAGAGACCCAATTTCCTCCTGTGGAGACCCAACTTCCTCCCACGG
>PVKA01036824.1:8299-21581 GCA_004027165.1 Ctenomys sociabilis
AAAAAAAAAAAAAAAAAAAAAAAAAAAAAAAAAAAAAAAAAAAAAAAAAAAAAAAAAAAAAAAAAAAAAAAAAAAAAAAAAAAAAAGAGTAGGACTGGAAATCCCATTCAAGCCGATTATCCCCTTACTGGGAATTTTCCCAGAGGAACTGAAAACATTATATCATAGTGATATATGTGTACCTATGTTTATAGCAGCACAATTTGTGACAGCCAAATCTTGGAAACAACCAAGATGTCCATCACATGAGGAATGGTTGAAAAAGATGTGGTATTTCTATATAAAGGAGTATTACTCAGCTATTAAGAATGATACGCTTGAAGCATTTATATTGAAGTGGATGCCACTTGAATATATACTTATAAGTGAAATAAACAGACACACATGTGTAAATATCTTATTGTCTCCCTAGTGTAAGAAGCAAAAGGAAGCCGGGCGTGGTGGCGCACTCCTGTAATCCCAGCACTCAGGAGGATTGTTGTGAGTTCAAGACCAGCCTGAGCTCTAAGTAAGCTTAAGGCCAGCCTGAACTTCATAGTGAGACCCTGTGTCAAAAAAAAAAAAAAAAAAAGAAGCAAAAGGAAGATATACAAATAGAAATGTACAACAACAACTAAAAACAACTGAATCAGATAAGCCAAAGTGAATGGCATATGCTGCAGGCTACTAATCAGCTTTTCTTCTGGATGGTTAACAACCTAAGTTCACAGATCAAAATTGGAGAAATAGTAGAGTCCCAAGGCCAGCCAACATTTTGGTCCTAGTCTTTCAAGGTCAGTGAAGACTCAGGATATAGGAGAACCTGTACTGTAACATCATGAATCTCAGTTGAGCCCCAAATTTTCTGAACAAGGAGATTATGGAGCCACAGAGGAAAGAGATTGAAGTTCTATAGTGTGTCTGGGGAGAGTCACATGGAGAGAAAACTTTCTCTCAGGCTCTCACAGAGAGCAAACTGGTCAAGCATTGGCCGTGACTCATCCACATAAAATAAAATATTGCACCTTAAATATTTATTGTTTATGTAAAAGCATTATAATTTTCAAACATTGACTATTTTGGGTGTACAAAGTCTAACAACAACAGAAATAAATTCCTTTATGAACTACAATGGAAATGTCAATAGCACTCTACCAAAAAGTATAATGTTCACTTCCATCATCACACCGGAGACAGTCTTCACACATTACAACAACAGGTTTTATACACCTTGTTGTGGTCAGAGTTTTCAAGAGAAACAATACAGAACACATAATTTATAGAACTATTTTATAATACTCATCCAAAGAGTCACATACAAAGAGAGTGCTGGAAATATGTCCACATGCTAAAGACCCAAAGAGTCCTGCTGAGGGCCTGAGTCCCATGGCAACGTCCTACATGAGTTTAGCTGACAACCTACAGCTCATGACGATGCCCCATATAGTTCAACTGGATGCTACGAGCCCAAGACAATGCCTCATGCATTTTTTTTTTGTTTTGTCTTGTTTTGTGTATTTAGTACAGGATCTACAGGATCTCACTATGTAGATCAGATTCTTAGTAATTCCCCTGCTTTCAGCCCCCCAAGTGTTAGGATTACAGACTTGGGACACCACACCCAGTCACAATCACCCTCTCAGGGTGCCCCGAGGGTGGGGCTGGCACAGCACATTGGGGATGGAACCCCCTCCCTGAAGGCGCTTTTGTCTGCTGAGTTATCTATCTGGCCTTCTCATGCGTTTTCATAGGATGTATTTGACACCTTTCTGGTTTGCGGTTTTGTCAGGAGGTTATTATATTATGCAATGTGTAGTTAATAGGAACATAAAATATCAAAAAATAAAGTATTAAATTCTTAATATATATTTATATTATGTGTGCTTAGAATAAACAGCCACATTTTCATATCAGCTGTGTACTTAATTATAAAACCTAACAGATAATTCAGGGATAAAAACCTAAAGATGAGCTAAAACATAAACACAAACACAAACAAAAGTCTACCAAATAATCTTTGCTTTAACTGTCACAACTCAGCAGTCTTCACACATGACAACTGTGTGTTCTATGTACATGTATTGTTTACACTGTGTTTAGCTGTCCTTTTCTATGTGACATTTTTGTCACTTCTCTTCCTGTTTTGTTAGGAGCTTCCTACTATGTTGTACAACGTGTATTTAGCAGGGAAATAAGATATCAATAAAATAAAATATCAAATATGTAATGAGTGCTTAAAATAGACATCAGCATTTTCACATCAGCTGTTTACTTGCTTACAGAACCCGAGATAACATCAGAAATAAAAACCTTTCTGAACTACAATGAAAATACCAATAGAACTCTACAACAAAGATAATCTTTGCTTCAATGGTCCTATACGAGGCAATCTTCACATGTGAAAATTGCATGTTTCATACACAAGCATTGCTTGCAATGATAGTATGTATGTTTTGTTTTCCTGTCCTTTTTTGTAGGTCACAATTGACATCTTTTTAATTTTCCTGTTGTCATATAGGTCTTTGGGTTGCCACATCTGACTGATCACCTGACAGCTCACCAGTGTGGGCCACAATTTTTAGCATAGTTCCCTGGGCAGAAACATCTTGTTTTCTCTTTGCTTAAGTGATCTCTAATGAGCTCCAGTGCCAATCCTCTAAGAAAATTTCTGCATAGTATTTTTGCACTTGTTATTTTCTTTGCCAACTTTCAAACTATTCCACATACACTTAGGATGTAATAAAACACAACCATTGGCAATGCTTGTGTTTTGAGTGACATCACCGAATTGCTGCATAACTCATCAACATCTCCTCTACCTTTGGTTTTGTTTTACAAAGTTTCCATCTCAGGCTCCCATTTTGTCAAGGCCTCTCTATCAATATTTCCATCATGATGTAGTAGTGCCAGTTTGTTTTCTTTTCCACATATGATACCAAAGTAAATCTTTCTGAAACCCAAAGATTGTACTGCACAATTCTCTGTTTTGAAATTGCAACATTTCATTTGGGATTTCTGCTTTGTTCCTGTGTACAGTTTCTGTGCTAGTCAACTTGCTTTCTGTTAGCAAATGTAACATCAGTTGAAAACTGGGAGACCAATTGTTGAATGTCACATTCCAATTCCAATTCCAGTGTCACATGTCCACATTGCCAACATTCCAAATAGTTGCTTGCAGATGCAAGCAACAATTCTGTTTAGAACATCAGAGTTTATTCCTATCTGAATAAGGACCCAAATGGCTGAGTTCCAGGATAAATGTCTAAATTGCAAGCATAATAAGTCTTCATATCTACAAAGGTATTCATTTTTATGCTATATTTTGACCCATCACTTTTCTATAAGTCTTTTACATCCCTGAGATTAACATGAGAAATCCCTGATTGGTACAGCAGACACATGAATGCTTTCAGGTCAACTAGTGACCTACTATCATAAATACACTCTTGAATATGACTGTTGGTTCATACAGAATGTTTTACTTATATTTTAACCTTTGTGCATTTCACAGCATCCTGTAGCATTTTGTTTATTACAATTTCCAATACTGAATGACAGTACTGGCACTCTGTCCACTACCTTTCACCCCTGCCAAGACCCTCACTGTATTTTTGAACTGAGTTCTACCAGTGGGTTGTTCCATTTGGTTGTATGACCATTTTGCAACATTTTGACTAGCCAAATATGTACTTACCTTTCTGTTTTCTTTGTCATTGGGATCAAGGAGGTCTGCATTCTCTGTGTCTGTATCAGTCAATTCTCGTTCCATTTCACTGTCACAGAATCTTTGACTCATAGAGTCAACATCAAAGTCATCATCATCATCCACCCAACCACTCTTCTGTAATGAAAATGTATACCTTACCATAGTGGATCACCTTCATCACCCATGCATGAATAATCTGATAATTCACTTTTGAACTCCAAAATATGCAAATATGATTTTTCATGTGTCAGTGTACTAAATTGAGCTACTTCTACAAGAAAAATCAAAAGAAGACTTTTAAAAAACAAATCCTAGGGTGGCATGGGTGCACGTGGACCTCTGCGATACTCAGATGAACATGTGCCAAACTTGTTAGAGCATCATGTGGGTGAAAATTCTGATCTGACCCTTTTGCACAAGCATATATCTTTCCTTTCATTGTACCTAGTGAGTAAGGACAAAGATTGGTTCCTGTATCCCTCAGGCAAAGGTACTGAGATGCACAGCCAGCTACTACTATGCTAAAGTAAAAATTTACAGTAGAAAAGTAAGGGTTGTCTTTGTTGAACCCAAGTTTGATCAGTTTTGTTGTGGAGTCTGAGGCATTTGATAGAGTTGTTTTTGGTCTAGTGACTGGGGACTCTACAGACAAGTATGAAGCTTTCAGATAGATCTTCCTGTTTGGATAATCAGGGTGCTAGAATATGAGAAGGAGGTTTGTATCTCACTGGCTGTGTGAAAGCTGAGAGAAGCAAATGTAAGTTTCTGGTTGAAACCAAGAAGTAAAAAGGAAGCAGAAGCTTATTAACAAGGGCAAGGTCAGTACCAGAGCTTCAGCCCTTGAATCAGAATGTGTGGAAACTTCATGGCTCAAATGATCTGTTCAATCATTTGAGATCTTTTGCTCTTCAACTTATATTTGTGAATATACATTTAGTTACTGAGTCCTCTTGCATACACCAACCAGTGTGATCCTCATAACAGTCCCATCAGGTAGGTCAGGGGATGTCTCACCTTGTCTATTCATAGACAAGAAAATAGAAACATTCCTCAAAAAGTTTTCCTAAGTGGTGGTGACCATTTCCTGACTCCTGGTCCCACTGTTCAAAATGATTTTGGCTGGGCTGTACTTAGTCCCTAAGAAAAATAGTGGTATGGCTTGACAAATAATGAGACAATTGCCAGTTGATGGATTATTTCAACTTCCAGCATGAATTTCTGAAATTCTATCATCTTGAATCAATCATTTATTCCTTTGGTTTAGCTGGCACCTCTTCAGACCTTCTCTTACAAATGCAAATAATCCCTAGGAGCCTTAATGAGGTATGAATTTTCCATATTAACTTCCTTCTCCACAGTCAGATGAGATCAAAGTAGTCCTGGATGAAAATGTTGATGGAAGATGGAGAATGGGAACCTTGGAATTGAATGTATTTCCAAGATGAGTAGGCTGCAAAGGGTGTACTTGTTTTCTTTTGTTGCATCAAATATAACTAAAACATAGACAGCTTTAAAAACACACACATATAATGTTTACAATTTCCATGGGTCAGGAGTCTGGGCATGATTTAGGTAGATTCTCTGCTCAGGACCTCACAAAGTTGCAGTCAAATGCTGGCTCCTTTGTGAAACTTGGACTTTCTCCCAGGTACATGGCTATTAGCAGAATTCATCTCCTGTGGTTATAGAAGTAAGTCACTCAGCAACTAGAGGTACTTGCAATCCATCCCCAACCTCTACTCACATGACTCTGGCCCTAGGCAGTTCAGAGGAAAGAAATTTGCTTCAAGCATAGCTGGTTCTCTCTCCCTAGTCTCTGAGATGGGCTGTTGTGTAATGTAATGTAATCATGGGAGTGGCGTTCTGAGGTTTCACTTGAAAATCCAGATCAGTAGGTAATGCCGGGCACATGTTCTCACTGGGAAATAGCTGATAAGAACTAAGTAGTTGTTGTCCTCTGGTACAGGGAAGTATTCTTTCATTTTCTGAAGTCCTTGCCTTCCATGCATGCTAAATGCACTCTGCTATCCAAACTGCTTCAATCAATTTCCGTGCTTGTTCTTCTACGTGGGCATACGAATTTGTGGCCCAGGACTAGATTTTTTGAAGAAACAAAAAGTGTGTAACTCTAAGAAATGAAATAAAGAGACTTGGACTGAGAAAAAGGGTTGCTGAGGCAAATATGGCCCCATAGCCTCACAAATACCTTGTTGTAATATACAAGTAGGTGGGGTTGAACAGACTTGTGGATTTTTCTTGGATCTATACTCAGATGCAGATATCTAATATCTCTGAACCTCAATTCCTCATTTAGATTGCTCCTTCTTCCCCTGAGAGTTTCTTATTCAAATGAGCTCAGTTGAGTTAGAGTTTAGGAATATGTAATTTTGTCAAATGCTCAAGGTGATTCTTAATGATCAGGCAAATTTCGATAACAAGACTATTCACAATTAAATATTAATTAGCTAGCAGTCATGGACATAGAAAAAGGACAGCTTTTGGAAAAAGATATTAACATTTAGGGCTCACTACACAAGGATTCAGGGGGAGTATTTCAGTTCCACCAGGAATATTCTCGGAGACAGAATACTAAGAAGTTCAGAGTCTTGGGTCAGTCAGATAGCTCAGTGGATTAAAGCACCTGCTTAGGCAGACACAGTGGCCAAGGGTTGATTCTCTGGTGTGCTGCACCGGCCCTGCCCCCAGGGTGCGGCGCTGAGACAACAATTGAGACTGGGCATGGTGGGGCTTATCTGTAATCCCAGCACTTAGAAGGCTGAAAACAGGAGGATCACTATGAGTCCCATCAGTGTAGTGAGACCCTGTAGACTGTGTACTAAATACATAAAAAGATGAAGAGGAAGAAGAAGAGGAAGAGGAAGAGGAGAAGGAGGAAGAAGTTCAGAGTCTGGGAAATGGAATCAGAACCATACACCACCATACAGATTGGACCATTGCAGCAGGCTGGGGACATGTGTACATTCAGTACATTCAGTCACCTGCCACCACCATCTCCTTCCCAGCTTCTGACTAGTTGGCTGGCTTCCGAAGTTCATAGACCCTGAATATTTGGGGATGCTCCGGTTCTGAGCAGGTTGCTACTGCATGCCTGCTCAATGCAGGGGCTGACAATTTGTGTACTATCTTTAGAACAGTTTTTAAGCTGCAGGTGGGGCCAGGTTAACCACCCAGGAGTCAGTAAGTATTAGGTAAGCAAGTCAAGAAGTGAGTACATGTGGTCACAGTGAGCACTTGCCTTGGTCTCCTTTCTTATCCTCAGCCTCCCTCACAGCATGGAGAGAAGCTGTTCCATCTTCCAGCACACTCTGCTGTGTTGAGTGCCATGTACAGATTGTAATTAATGAATACTTAATTATATAGGAAATCTTTAATTTCTGGCCAAAAGCAAATCAAATGCCTATAATATCTTGGTTTAAAAATGCAAACTATCATTTGTTTCAGTACGTTTAGATTTCTCAATTTCAAATTCTGAAACTGTTTTCCAACCAAGTTTGTTGTAGTAATTCACAAACGTGGAAATACTTAGTTTGATGAACTTGGATTTTCATATTACATTTCCCCTGTTTGAAAATGCAAGAGACTCTGAAGTGGTGTAATAGAGATGCTGATGGCTTTAATACTTTGTGATTAAGAGAGAATGAGCTTTATCAAATTGTGGACTCATATTATGTAGTCTACTGTTTGTCAATTATGCCTCAAGAAATCTGTAAAAATAAAATGACATGGGCCGGAGAGTTGGCTCAGTAGAATAACTGTTTCCCTGGCAAGCGTAAGGGGCTGAGTTCCACCAAAAAAATAAAATAAAATAATTAAATAAAGTAAAATGACACAAGACAAACAAGGAAGCACATGTTTTTTGAGGTCCTGCTTGGTATAAGACCTTGCTTTCTCTGTAAAGACAGCTGCTAAAATATATTTAGGCCAAATAACTCATATATTTTTGTCTAATTCTTTGTGAGACACAATATTGGCTTGTTTAATGACCCAAGTAAACCTTAAAATATTTTATAGCTGGAAATACTGATGGAAATTAGCTTGTACCCAAGTAATGTTTTAATTTATAGGATCTCAGGCCACCTTTGGTGCTACACAAAGCACAGTAAAGACAAATTTATGCTCTGGGCCTTCTGTGAGTGCTTAGTATTTAGATAGCAGTGACAGGTGTAAGCACAAATGGCTATATGAGTTATTAGGAATGATAATCTCTTGGTAGGGATGACAGGTTGTCCTGCTTGAGAAGAGAGCATTATGTAGAATGTACTCAGTCAGTGCGCTGGAACCTCCTGTTCCACTTGTGATAATGGACAAAAGACAGAAGGGTTGGGGAGATTGGAAGGGGGCAAGAAAAGCATTAAAAATAAAGGAAACAGTGGAACCAGTACACAAAGATGCTACATGTGATATGTTCCTAGGACATTTCTTGAATATCAAAGGCTGGAAAGTGAGGGGACCTGGAAAATGAAGGATCAGGACAGGCAGGCCTTGGGAACTTAGGAGAAAGTAATAGTGCTGTGGTTTATATCTAGATGTCTCCCCTGCTAAAGCTTTGTGGAGTTAGAGATGGGGCTTTTCAGAGGTGGCTGGATCTAGAGTGGGCGATGTGAAGATCAAGGGTGTGCGATTACTAAATCAGTCCGCTGATTGGGTTGGGATGGTTTTGGGCAGGATTACAGGTAGCTGACCCTGAGTATGAGTGCTACCTGCCCTAAGGGTGGATAGACTGAATAAGATATATGGGACAGAAAGAGGTCTCGGGTCCCTTGTTCCTTGTACATTAACAAAAAGAGAGCAAATACAATCATGTTGCTCTGTTGATTAACTCCATGTAAAATCCAGTCTTGTGTCACAAGATCCTACGTACCTAGCTTGTCACTTGTTTGCCACTTGCTCGCCTTTTGCTGCCTTCTGTCTTCTCCCCACTCTGAACTGTTACTTCTCTATGATGCTCCTCTGTCATGTCACCCTGCCTTGGAGCCAGCTGATCAAGAACCCTATAAGCTGTGAGCCAAATAAGCCTTTCTTCCTTTGACTTTGGGTGTTGGATGTTTTGCCTCAGCAGTGTGAAAAGTAACAAAGACAGAAAGCTTCTTTGAATACTTCTGAGTACAATAATATAGCAATAAGAAATTGTTTTGGAACAATTACTATGCACAAGTAATGACACAACTGCCCATACATGTACTGACTCACAGCAACCCTGTGATGTAAATATTATTTTTAGAATCTTGTTTTACAGATATGGAGATGCAGCACAGTCAGTTGGCTGAGACCTCAACTCAGGTCCTTTAGTACTAGAGAAAATGTGCTCAATCATGAGGCTGTCTACTGCTCCTGGAGATAATAAGTAGTCTTAAGGGAGGTTAATCTGGAAGTGATATGTGGATTGATTAGTAGGGAAAAAGCCTGATGTTGGGAAATGCAGCTAAGAGGCGACAGCAATACATGTAAGTCTAGGCACCCTTGAAAGTAGCCTTATTAGTACTGCCAGCCTCCCTGTCACTTGGTTTCATCCATGCCACAGATCTATTCTTTTTTTAAAATAACCTTTGCATTTACTTATTTATTTTTCATTTATCTTTTTGAGACAAGGTTTCTTTTTTTTTATGTATTTACTACAGGGTCTACAAGGTTTCACTACATAGATCAGACATGTAGTGATCCTCCTGTTTTCAGCCTCCTAAGAGTTGGCATTACAGGTGCATGCCACCACGCCTAATCTCAATCCCCATCTCAGTGCACCCCGATGGCAGGGCCCGCAGGCACAACAGGGATCAAACCCTAGTCCCTGTGTCTGCCTGAGCAGGTGCTTCCATCTGCTGAGCTATCTGTCTAGCACTTCAGACAGGGTTTCTTATTATGCAATTTAGGCTGGTCTTGAGCTCACTTTGTAGCCCAGGCTGATTTTGAACTTAAAGTGACAGTGATCCTCCTGCCTCAACCTCCCCAGTTCTGGGATTACAGGGGGATTACAGGTGTACACACCTTGCCTGGCCATAGATCTATTCTAAACTTAGTCTGCATAATTTTCTGCTCCTTACCTTGTATCCCTCCAAGCCTTTCCATTGTGCAGTTAGAAAGTCTTTATACAGGGATGGCCCTAACCCCAGGCATGCTGAGCCAGCCACTGAGACTGGTTATGGAGGAACTTGCCTGTAATCCTAGCGCTGGGGAGGCTGAAGACAGGAGGACCACTGTAAGTCTGAGCTGTGTAGTGAGCCTTGTACCAAGTACATTAACAAAAAGAGAGCAAATACAATCATGTTGCTCTGTTGATTAACTCTCCATGTAAAATGCACAGTCTTATGTCACAAGAGCCTGCATTCCTGGCTGTCATTTTCCTCTCCAGTCCCACATCTAGGCATCTCTGTCTTTACACAACAGTTCTTGTCCAGTGATTTGCCTTTGGGCTACACAGTAGATCCTTTGATGATCAGGTCCCACCTCTGATGTCAGAACTTTGGGGGCTGGGAGTAGGCAGAGGAGTTGTTAAAAAAAAAAAAAAAAATCTCCCTAGGTGATTCTAATGTAGAATCAGGGCTAAGAACCAAGACTCTACTCTCTGGAAGGATTGCTCTATTGCCTTCTCTGAGCCTTTGCACATACCAGTCTTTCTTTTTGGAATGCCTTTTTCCTCATCCTGTTTTACCCAGATGTATCCTACATAATCTTTGGATGTTTTTCATCAACATCTCTCCAATGTCTAGAAGGGTACACTCGTAGGCTTTCAATAAGTATTTATTGAATCATTGAACCAATGCAAGTTAAATGACTGAATAGCAATCTTTCGCACATTCCAATGTCTTAATCCTCAGAACCTGTGAATATGTTGCTTAATATAGCAAAAGGAAATTTGAAGATGTGTTCAAGTTAAAGAGCTAGAGCTGGGGAGCGCATCTTGGACTCGCCAGGTAAGTTCAAGGAGGTGATGCCATGAAATGAAGAGCACGACGTGAAGACAAAGTTAGAGGTCAGAAAAGCAATGCTGTACTGCTGGCCCTGAAGCTGGAGAGGGTGCCATGAACCAAAGAATGCAGGCAATGTCTATAAACCGGAAATGGGGGGCCGATTGTCCTGTAGAGTGTTTGAGGGAAACATGACTCTGCTAACATTCTTGCCTGCAGCCCAATGAAATCTGTTTCTGAATTCTGACCTACAGAACCATATAAGCCTTCAAAAATAAACAGGAATTGCTTTAAATAGATAAATTTGTGGTAATTTATTAAGTACCAAGAGAAAGCTAATACAGATGTCACGTCTCAGCAGTTTTCCCTTACCACCTCCTTAAAAGAGCAGGGTTACTACCTGTTGTTGAGTTCTGTACGTGACAATGTTACTTTTTTCTGTGCTCCTGTTTCCTGCGTTTAAGATAAATACTTACTTCACTAGGTTTATATGACGACTAAATGACCAAATGAGTTAATATATGCAAAGTTTTAAAAACAGCGCTTTTTGCTTAGTATGTGCCCAATAAATGCTAGCTGTTATTACTGGATGATTTATTTGAGTGAGGAAAGTGAGGGGGGAAGGGAAATAGAGATTAAGAGCGGAACCGATTCAATGCTGTCTAATGTTAATACTTCCTCCTGCCTGCGGGCCAGATCTCTGCTCAGTCTCACCACTAGTTTCTTCTGGAACCTGTCTAGTGGGTCCCTCCCTTTATAAGGGTACGTTTCCTGGCCTCCACCCAGCGCAGCTCCATCCGATTGCTGCTGCCTCAGAGTCTTGATTGTGAGCGGCTCATCTCTAAGAAATCAGCCTCAGAGCCCTGAGCCTCTCTTTGCTACACTGGGGAGGGGATTCATATCATTTCAAAGAAAATGCAGAAGGCTGAGTCAAAGATGAATGGATGGTTTCAAGCCTGCTGACTCAGAGAACTGACAACAGAGCTGGAGGGGATGGGTGGGGTGTGGTTGTGCCACTCTTACTCTTCCCCTACTACGCCCCTCTGCGCCCCACCCCTGTTTACCCTTCTATGAAGGAGGCTATCACAGAACCTGATTTACAGCTGTGTTATGGAGATTAAAAGTGACCCACAGGCCCTGGGCCCGAAGTACCTCCCAGGCACATCCTAGATGTCTCTGGAATTAATTTGAGCGGGAATGACAACAAAAGCACATGACCTATAGTAATGAATTTGCAACTTTTTGGTCTCTGAAGGGCCTCTTTATTTTTATCAGGCCTCTTTCTATTCTTAAATATTACTGAGGACATCAAAGAGCTTTTGTTTATGTATGCTATGTCTAGTGAGATTTTATATTTAGCAATTAAAATGACATATTAAAAGTAAATAGAATATTAAACCTACTCTTTGTTAACATATTACTTTTTTTTGTGTGTGTTTTAGAGACGGGTCTATAGGATTTCAGGGTCTCACTACTAGATTGGATGTAGTAATCCTTCTGTTTACAACCTCCCAAGAGCTGGGATTACAGGCACAGGACACCACACCCAAGTCTCAATTACTGTCACAGGGCACCCTGGGGCCAGGCCAGCACTGCAGGCCTGGGGATCTAAACAAGGCCTCTGCACCTGCTTGCAGGCACTTTAATCCGTTGAGCTATTTGGCCAGCCCTTATATCATGTTTTTCTAAAAAAATGTAAAATAGTTACTTTTTCTAAAACAAGAATAATTCAAGTGCCTGCTTTATAGTTTTTCAAATCTTCTTAATGTCTGGCTTAATAGATGATAGGACAGCAGACTTCGTTGCAGTATGGTTATATGTACCTTTGTATTCAGTCTGTCCTGATGCCAGATCACAGGTCAGCCAGGCTATGCAAGGCCCCAGTATACCCTTGTGAGAGAGAAATGAAAGTGAAAAAGCAAATAACAGCTCAGCATAGTAGTGTAATCCTGCAATCCTAGTCCCTCAAGGGGCTACGAAGATTGCAAGTTTGAGGTTAGCCTGGACAATTTATCAAGACCATATCTTAAAAATAAAGATCTGGCAATGTAGCCCAGTGGCCAGGATGCTGCCTCAGTCACTTTCCTTGTTGCTGAGATAGAAAACCCAACTTCCACGCTTAAAGGAGGCAAGATTGATTTTTGGCTCCCACGTGTTAGAGGATTCAGTCCATAGTTGGTGGCTTCAAGGCCGGGAAAGCATGGTGCAAGGGGTCATCCCATAGTAGCCAGGAAGCAGTAAGGGAGGGAGGAATGGGGCTGGGGGAGAGGGAGGCCTCTGCCCACCAGAGCCATTGCCTAACGGCACGTCAGCTATGAATTCATCGGTGGATTTGCACACTGATGGTATAGTGCCCCCAAGACCCAGTTCCTTCCAAAAGCTCTACCTTGGAACACACGAGACTTTGGGGAAATGTGTTGCTTCTAACTATAACATGCAGAGGCTCTAGGTTCAGCCTTCAATTACCTCCTCCCATGGGCAAATACTGTAATAGTTCAGGATTATCATGGAATAGTTTTGACTGCAGCTATTGCTGAAGGGGTTTTGGGGGTTCCCAGACCACATTTTGAGAAGCTGTAGTCTATATGATATTTCTTTTTTAAAAATTTTTTTTTTATTGTCTTTTTTTTTTTTATTGTCTTTTTTTTTTTTTTTTTTTTTTTTTTTTTTTTTT